>CAHIKZ030001830.1:517500-557537 GCA_903632075.3 Acanthosepion pharaonis | reverse complement strand
TTTTACCCTTTTAAAATTTCTAAAACCCCACGCAAACGTGTATTAACCACCTCTTTGGGTCCCACGGATCTAACAACCCTTTTACCCCTTTCCATGTCCATGACATCTGGGTAAATTTAACCAAAATTATAAAAATGTCTTCAGGGGGAAAAAAATTAAAAGGGAGAAAATATAGCACATCCTTAAACGGCGGGGAAAGAACAGTCTCCCCCATGGGTGAAAAAAAGAGTTCAGTTCAATTCCAACCATCTGAAAAGGGGGGTACACGCCGAAACGTTGTGATAAATTTTGGGACAAAGATGAAAAAGTATCCGAAAAATTAAAAAATTTACAATTCTATCTAGAAATTAAACATTTTTTTTTTTTCCAAGTTAAATTTACGTGTTTTTTTTATATAAAAAATGTAAGGGGGTTATAATCATTTACCAGGTTATAACCCCCCAAATATATGCATGTAGAAATGAAAATTTAGACTTTAAAAAATTAAAAGTATATACCAGTTCTTTTTATTTAATCAAATTGTGAATAAAGCAGCTCCCAACAAATTTATTAAAGTTGATATTCACGCCGAATATTATGGACATGATTTTAATCACCAAAAAATTTTCCCGGGGTTTAAATATAGGGGCTGGTTGAATAAAATGGGGCTGGATTTTTCAAATACAATATAATTTTAAGAAGAAACGCCATCCCCGAATCTAAAAAAATTTAACGGTAAAAGAACTTTCCAAATTTTAAAAGGGGGTGTCGGTGGGGGTTCCAGACGGATTTTTTTTTTTCTCTCTAAGAAAGAATAATTTTCCAAATTTCTCCTTTGAAATTTAAAAATGTTACATTTTGTGGTTTAATTCACAGGTTTTTTAAACTTCCAGAGAATAAAATTGATGCTAAAACGAAATATGTTGTTTTCGGCTCAAAAAGAAAGTTAAAAAAAAAAGATGTAAGAAAATTAAGTTAGAAAAGAAGCAATATATAATTTAATAATAATAATATTTGGTTCTTTTAATTTAATAATTATATAGATCTTTTTTTCTATGTTGTTTTAATGCCTTCCCCAAAAAAGATAAAAAGAAAATAAACTTTTATTGATTAAATAAACAACTAAAAGAGATTGTTAAAAACTAATTTTAATTAATACAATTTAAATAAAAATAATTGATGATTATTAAAATTTCTTTAAAAAAAAAATCGAAAAAGGTCAAACTTTTTACTTTGGAAACGATCTCCTCCTCTCAGTATATTTTTTTTTTTGATTTTTTTTTTTTAGTCTTAATTTGAAAATGTCTTTTTTTTGAGGTGAAGACTGCCTATATTCTCAAAGTTAAAGAAGGCTATTATTTAGCTTTCTTTTCCTAATTAAACTAAAACTGTGTATTATTTCTCCCTTGATAATCAAAACCATCAATTTCTTTGATAATAGTTATAATTATGTGTGTTGTTACTCTGTCTATTTTTTCATTTTTATTGATGTTTTCTTTTTCAAGTCATTACACATCACATGAAAACTTTTTTTTTACCGTTAACCTAACTGTTAAAGACTAAGAGCAGAAGTGTCCAAATACAGACAATCTCTTTTTTTCTTTTTTTTTAAAAAAAGTCTTGCTGTTGAGAAGAAAAAAATCGTCCTACCATGGTATCAGTATCATCATCATTCTATCTACCTACCCACTTGAAAGAGTTATGGCTAGAGGCCGGGCTTAAAGTGGAGTCCCCACTACATACATACGGGCTTCCTCAGCATTTCTCTTTAGAAGCTCCAGGTACACGGGATATTTAACTAATTAATCCTATATTCCCACCTCGGTTAGGTCTCTGGGAAGAACTGTGTAATACTATTTTTTAAAACTTTTTTTTTTTTTAATAACTTTAATTTTTTTTTAAATTACTTTTTAAAACTAATTTTTTGAAAATTTTAATTTTTTATTGTTTAAAACACACACACACACACACATATAATATTATTGCCTAGTATCAGTTTTCTCCTCTTCTCTTGTGTGTGTACACACACACACACACACACACACACATATATATATATATATATATATATATAGAGAGAGAGAGAGAGAGAGATAATGAGCTTTCATATAAAATAATGATACAATGATGTCACACATACACGTGCGCGTGTTTATAAATTACTGATTTAGAGTAGACAAGCATTAGGCAAATGACACACGCATATATATATATATATATATATATATATATATATATATATATATATATATACACTTTTCACACACATATATATATATATATATATATATATATATAAGCATTAGGCAAATGACAAACGACACACACACACACACACACACACATATATATATATAAGTGTATGCTGAAAAGTATTCTTTTCGTCCCATCCAAAATAAATGTATTTCAATGTTCAAATTTCAGAATATTGATTTTGAGAAGCGGTTCAAACCGAAAATTTTTCAGCACCCCTTGTAAATACGGGTACGTACACACACACACGTGGGTTTGTGTGTGTATTTATGTATGACCCTGTTATGTGTACCTAATTTCTTTTTTATATCAGAATTATTTGCTTTTTCTTTTCTTTTTTTTCCCTTACTTCTATTTCATCTTTTCAACATTTTCTTTCTTTTTGCCTTCCTTCGTTTCTCTTCAACTTTTTTTCTCATTTCTTTTTACTATTTATAATTTCACATTTACTTTTCTTTCTTTCTTTCATCTCGTCTATTTCCTTTTATTTTCTCACGTTATTCTTTTTCTTTTCCGTAATTCATTTATTCGTTAAAACTTTTTTTCTTCTTTTTTTCAGCACTTATTATTTTTCCACTGACACTTTTCTCGACCACACCAAGTGCTTTTCTTTTTTGTTCTTTCTTTCACTTTCCTTTTATTTTCTTTATTCTTTCTTTTTTCTTTCCATTTTCTGTTTCCTTTCTTTCTTCTTTTCCTTTCATTTTCTTTAGCGTTTCATTCAGTTTCCTTTCTTTCTTTTATCTTTTCATTTTTAGTTTCTTTCTTTTTTTCTGTTCATCTTGGAAATTGCATTTTTAGCTTTCTTCTATTCATCGGCCTTTGCATTTTGGGACTTCTTTCTTTCTTTCACTAATTATTTTTCCATTTCCATTTTTTTTTCTTTCCCGAACGTTTGTATTTTGAGCTTGCTTTCTTGTTTTATTTCTTTCTTATCATAAATATTTCTTCCTCATTACTTTTTCTTTCTTTCTTATCATAAATTTCTCCTCCTCATTACTATCTTTCTTTTACCTGTCTCCTTTTTTCGCCGATGACTCATTCTTTTTTCCCAAGTAAAGATCTATCCCCAATCCCAACTTTGCCTTTTAATTCCTTCCCACCTTTATTTTATTTAATTTTGTTTATTTTCCCCTATCTCTTTCTTCTGCATCAAACTCCCTTTCGTCTCTCCATCCTACCCATAATTCACCTTCAACTACTTCCTACCTTTTTTCCGCAGATCCACCCTCTCACCCATCTTCTTATGATTAGATATTCCCCTTGTTCCTTCCTTCCTTCGTCACTCTGAACTCTCAACGTCTTCCATTACTTTCAATTCAATACTTTCGATTAGTAAATGTCTCAAAATTTTCTTGACTTTCTTTCCTCGCCTTCCAACTCGATTTTCCAATGTCCCCTCACCGCTCTATCGTCTTTCATTCGTTCATTCATCTGGGTTTTTTTTTTTTGTTTTTTGTATTTTTACCTTGCCCTATTACAGCGCCACCCTACCCTTATCTCTTGTCTATCGGTCCTACCTTTTATGCCATCCCACTTCTGCACATTACCCCACAATTCAAACTGCCTTATACATGCTTACCGTGCTTGCTACGTTCGTTTTCTGCTCTCCAAATATTTTCTCAATTCTTTTTTTATTTCACTAAAATTTCCCTTTTTCTCTTAAATTATTTTTACCGTTCTTTCGCTGATGTTCTTTAATTCTCTCTTCTTTTTTTTTCTTTTCCGCCACTCTTTTCCTCCTTTTGTTTTCTTTACTTTCCATAAAATGTCATCTTTCCTCTTCCTGCTCTTTTTCACGTATTAATTTCCCTATCGACTTTAATTCGTATATTCTTTCTTTCTGTGTTTCTTTCATTCTTTCTGTGTTTTTCTTTTCTTTCTGTTTGTTTGGCTGGTTGTTTCTTTCTTTCTTTGTTTTTTTGTCTCTTTCTTTCTGTGTTTCTTTCTTTATTTCCATGGTTTTTTTTCTTTCTTTCTTTCTTTGACCCTTTACATTTCTTTCTTTCTTTCTTTGATCTCCGTTTTCTTTTCCTTTCTGTTATTTATTCTTTCCCCACAGTTCATTTATTATCATGTCTTTCTTTATAAATTTCAGTAAATTTCTTTTTTAAAATTCATTTTTTTTTCTTTTTCTTTAATTTCTTTGATTTTTTTGGATTTTTTTTCAACTTTCACATATTTTCTTCTTCAGTTATTTATTTTTTTAAATCTTTTTTTCACTTTTTTTTTTTTTTCTTTTTTCTTAATTTTATATTCTATTTCCAAATCTCATATTTTTTTTTTTTTTTTTGGCTTTTTTTTTTTTTTTTTGCTTAAAACAAATGGAACATCTTCTTTTGTTTTATATCCCTTCTTCTTTTTTTTAGATCAAGAAAGAAAATTTTATTTTTAAAACCTTGTTTCTTTATCTCATTTTTCACTAATCTTAATAGACTTTCTACTTTTTTTTCATATTTTATTAAACCTTTCAAAAAAGATTTTTCTTTTGACATTGTTTTTTCAAATTTTTTATGAACACTGCAACATTAATCTTTTTATTCCCCGCTTCTTCTCCAATCATAAATTTCTATTAAATGTTAATAGATTCCTCCAAAAAGAATTTTTTTTTTTAAACTTTTTTTTTTTTATTTGAAATATTCTATTTACGAAATGAATTTTTTACATTTTTTCACCTTTAAACAATCCTTTTTGCAAAGATCAATGATGAGATGTTCTTTAATTTTATTCAGGAAAGTTGAAAATGATGGATAATTTTTTCAATGATTCTAATGACATAAAGGATACAGTTTTTCAGGTTGACGCTTTTTTCAAATGGGGCCGCAATTTTTTAACACACGGCATTCTGAAAAAAATTCTAAAAGAATTCAAAAACATGAGATGAGAATACAGCTGTGACAAAAAACATTGAATTTAAAAAAAAAAAAAATTGCCTTCTTTAAAAGTAAAAAAAAAAAAGAAGCCCTTACTTTAGACAAAAAGAAAATAACTAGATTTATTTATTGATTGGTATTAAATTTTTTACCCATCAAATGCCTCCATCTACATGACCATTTAAAAAAAACAAAAAAAAACTCTAATTTGTAATCAAAGTTGATATTTTAACCTGGAAAATATTTTTTTTAATATTTATATTTTTTTTTTTTTGCTTATCAAGTTAAAAAACAATTAGATTTTTTAAATTTATTTTAAAATCTATTTAAAAAAATTTTTTTAATTATTTTTGATTTTGTTATGAATCTAAATTCAGGACGTAAATTTATCATAAAAATTTCTAAAATTTTTTCTTTATTATCTGTAAATTGAATGTCTTTTTGGGGAAAAATAATGGAGTGGTTTTTCATTGCCTTCTGTATTTTTTTTTATTTGAAAACATTCATATTTTTAAATGATTAAAAATAAAAAATGAAAAAAAAGTATTTATTAATTTAACAAGTTTATCTGGATAATTAGTCTTGTTATATCAAAAAATTTTCGCAACCATTGGTGTCTTTTTTTTCTAATCACAAATATATTTCATAGTAAATTCATTTATATAATGATTATAGCAAAATTTCTTAAATGGTTTTTTCTTCTTATCATATTTTCAAGTCCTGTTTGATCATGGCTCTCTTTGACATTATATCTCTTTTTGGCCATTTCTTCCAATGAAGTTCCACAATCAGTTCTCACCAGCCTGTCAAATAGGTTTCCATTTTGTTGTTCATGTGTTAAAATATTCTTTTAAATGTCCATTGAGTTCAAATTTAAAAAGCCCCCTCCTTTTTATTTGTCAAAACTCAATAAGGTTCTTTTCATAAAAAATATTTTAAGTAAAAAAAAAAAAATTTTATTCCAAAACCAAAGATTTAAATTTAATGGTTTCTTTTGTTGTTTATTGTTCATTCCATTTTTTTCATGGAATTAAAAACCACATTTCTGTTGTTGAAATAGTTTTTCTTCATCTGTGAAGATAGAGAAATTTAAATTCACTACTATGTAAAATTTCCTGCCATAAACTTCCCTGATGATAATTTTTTTTTTTTCTAAAAATTTGTAAACATAAAAAAAATTTTCTAAAATTTTTTTGAAAAATTTGTAAAAAAATATTTCAAAACAATATGTTACGTGTTCAATTTATATTATTGAATCATTCATACAAAAATTAAATTAGTAAAATGAAATAAAATGGCGAAATTGTATCGTTATCCAAAATTTTAAAATCATTTTAACCTTGTTACATTTCAATTTGCATTTCATTGTTTTTAAAAATTATAAAAATAAAACCATTCTTAAATACTTCTTCTAGTCTGTTAAAAACTGTTCATTCAAGTCATCTTTTTCATGAAAATTATTTTGTTTTTTAAAATTCAGGGGAAAAAAAATTGAGGGTCTCCAAAAAAATTTCAAATATCAAATTTTTTTTTTTTTTTTTTCAATAATTTTTTGTTAACCGAATATAAACTTTTGGATTATATGCAGTTGAAAATTTTTTTTTGCACATTTCAAAAATTTGTCATTATCAAATTAAAAATAAAAAAAAAAAAAATAAAAAAATCAATTCCATTCATATTATATTTTTGTCTCGGATGCTACCAATTGAATAGCTCCATGCCTTTTTTTGAATTACTGAAATTTAAATTGACCTATGTCAAAAGTACTTTTTTATTTAATAAAAGACCTTATTCTTAAATATAATTTTAAAAAAAAAAAATCCATAACATTCATGTTTGTTGAATAGTAGGTTAAAATTATTTAAAAATTTTAATATTTATATATGTCATTAGTTTCATATTATTTTTTAAAAAAAAAAAAATGTTTGAATATAAACTGCATCTTATCAACAAGGTCTCTGATCAAAGATTGGATTGTTTTGAATTCAAATAAATTTTTTAAGAAATGATAATGTTTAAAATGCTGGATTTGTAAAAAATAAAAAAATTTAAGTATATTTATATAAAAAATTAAAAAAATATATTTTCTTTAGTTGAAGGCATTACAAAATATTCAAAATATTGAGTTTAACCATTTTTTATTTTTTTTTTATTCATGTTTACTCAATTTATTAAATAACTTATAGAGGTTGATATGTCACTAAACAAAATCAAACAAAACTAGACTAAAAACCAAATTGGTCCATTAGAAATTGACTTTCATCAAATGGTGAGAATTGTTTTTTATTAATATGTTCATTACTAATAATACATGATAATCCAATTTTAAATTTTTTCACATGTAAGTTTTTTTTTCAGGATGTAAAATTTTCAAAAAATGAATAATTTTGAAGAAAAATTTAAAAACATTATATCCCACTGTTTTAAGATATAAATTTTGATTTCAAAATTTTTTTATTTGCAGAAAAATTATCAAATCAAAAAATCAATTAAAAAAAAATTTTTATTTACTTTTATTTTTTTTATAGCAAATTTTTTTAAATATTTAAATTTAGATCAATAAGTTTATTTTCATCAAATAAAAAAAATCATGATAAAAGAAATCCTAGTCATTATTTATAATAATGATGGTTGACAATGTTTCATTGAATCAAAAAACTAAGATGAAACTTAATAAAAACAAAAAATTTTTAATGGTAAACAAAATTTTAATTTTATTAAATACTTATTAAAATTAATAATAATGACCCAGCCATCCCCATTCTTCATCTAATAAAATTGAAGATGTAAGTAAATCCTAGTCAAAAATCAATAGTTGACAATGTTACATCAAATCAAAAAATAAAATTATAAATAAAAATATTCTATATATGTATGAATTTCATTAAGGGTCATATGGATCAACTTTAAGATTTAAAAAAAATATTAAAATTTTTTATGTTTTGGAAAAATATGCTTTAAAAAATAAACAGTAAAAAATTGATTTAAAAAACTTTCAATTCTCAAATTTTTATTTTTTAAACCAAATATAATTTTGAAAAATGAAAAAATTAAATTACAACTTTTTTTTTTTCAAAAAGTTTTTTTGAAAAATTTTTTTTTCGTTAATGAATTACATGAGTTCGGATGGCTGGTAATAAAATGCCTGGAAGTTCATTGTGACAGATTCAATTTATTTTTTTTTTAAAAATTTTTAATTCAATTTATTTAAAAAAAAAAAAAAAAAAAATTAAATTTTTTTAATTTCAAAGATAAATGTTAAAAGTAACTTTAGAATTTGAAAGAATTTTTGTTTAATTTTTTAAAAAATTTAAAATAGATATGAAAAATTTTATAAAATTTAAAAAAAATATATAATTTTTTTTTTTTTAATTAAAATAAATCTCTTATATCCTCAAAATTGTTTTTTTTTGTTTAAAACAAACATGGTCTATTTTTCTAAAAAATCCACTTTTCAAAAAATTTTTTTTCCAGACAGAAAAAAATTTTTAATTAAATTTCTCTTATATCAATGTTTTATTTTTTTCCTAGCGATGATGATTAGAATGTTAATAAAAAAACAAATATATGAAAGTGAATTTATACATTTTCTTTGTTCTTGAGAATTTAAAACAAATATAAACATTATTTACTTATTAGCTTGTTTATTTACATTATTTATTTCTTATATTATTTACTGGAATGGTTGGCAAAACACTCGCTAATTGCCAATTTGTTCAAACTTTATAAAATGGTAAATAATAAGGATTTCCTTATAGTTGGTTCACAAAGTCTAATAATTTCAGAAATCTTTATAAATTTATGAATAACAAATTGTTTCTATACTTATTTTTTATAAATTGGTAAATGATAAATATTGCATTGCATTTGTCTTAATTGTATTAGTTTTTAGAATGTTGTAAATATAAAATTATTCTTGTAAATAAACAGTGTAATAGATAAATAATGTTTAATATTTTTGTTGCAAATTCTTAAGAACAAAATATAAATTCACTTTCATCATATGTTTAGGTTTTATTACAATTATAATAATTGTTTTTTAAAACAATAAACATTGCCAAGGGGTGAAGGTAGTTAAAATAATAGCAATGTCAAGGGAAAAATCATCTTTTAAAATCCATTTTTTTTTTTGATGAAAATTTCATGTTTGCCAATTGATCTATCAATTGCAAATAAATATTTTCCAAAAATAATAGTCAGATTTAAATGATATGTCAAAAATTTACTGAAACCATATTTTAGAATCTTTTAAAACTTGGCTGTTTAAAAAAAATGAAGTGACTTGATACATGAAAGCTTCTTTAATGTGTATGTAGACAAGGTAGAAACAGTGCCCTGAAAAGTCAAACAAACAGCACTTTAACATCATTTTACTGCATGAATATGTCTGCTTTATAATGCCCCCAAGATGAGGTGACTAAAATGGTTATAGAACAATTGCCCTTGGACAATAGAAAGGGAACATATTTTTTTAAGTTTTACTTTTACTTTAATACATTACAATAAATTTCTAAAAGCCATCTTGAAATTTTGGGGATAATCCTGACCTGCCCTGCCAAACTGACACATTTTTTAAATTTTATATTTCCTTTGACGTCCTGTCTAAATTCAGTGTTTGGACTGATCACATTGCATCAACATCTCTCCAGTTATATAAAATTTGTTATAACACACTATCATGGTGTTCGTCCAAAAACAAAGTTTTATGGTAAAAAAAAGATTTCAAATGATGGTTAATGTTATTTTAGTTTAATAAATATTAATCGGATATAAGAGATGTTTTAAATTGTAAAAAAATCTATCTATAACAGGTCTATAATCAATTAATTTTTCATTTTTGAATGGAGAAAAATTCTCTTATATCCGGGTTTCTGTTGGTTATTTATTTTATATACATTAAAACAGGCTATATTTCATTAATTTAAATTAAAAAAATTTCTTGTTTCTATTAATCCGGGTTTGGTCTATTTTATTTATTTTGGCTCAATTTTTTAAAATTTGTACATTTCTCTTTATCCATTTTATTATCTATTTTTTTATACATTAACACAAAATTTGTTTTGGACTAAATTATTTTATATCCGGTTTTCTTTTATATAATTGGGATTTTATATAAAATAAAACAGGCTCTCTTTTCCATCCCGGTTTTTCTTATAATCCAGTTTGTTTATTATATATACATTTTTTAGGCTCTAATTTGGGAACCAGAGAAAATATCTTTTCCTATCCGGGTTTCTCTTATTTCCGGGTTTGCATCTTTATATATATTAACAGTAGGCTTATTTGGGGAAAGCATAAAATGAAAATTCACAATCCACTTAGTTATTATGTTATTATAATATTGGTGGTTAAATGAAAACAAAAAACATAATTTATAAAAATATGAAATATAAAAATATAAATTTATTATTGGATAATAGAAAATTCCTCAACAAAAAAAAAAAAAAATTGTCACCATTTTTCAAAAAAAAAAAAAAAAAATAAATTGTGCTTTTTCTTAATTTTCTTTTAATGGGGGCAACTGTCCTATTGGAGCAATTGTCCAGGGGCAATTTTCCTGATACTAAAATAACAAAATGAATCAAAAAACCTTTGTATTTACTGAAAATTACTTTCTTTAAATTTCAAATATTTTAATTCAGCCTCCCTTTTCATTATTTTTTACAATCTTTTAATGTTTAAAATTGTTATTTTTTTTGTTTTATACATGTATGATTTCAGTCTGGGCTATAAGGGATTTCAAGCAGTGAAGATGACGTATTCTGCACCCAGAAACAATTGTGTTAGCAAACAAACTGGTTGTGGTTTTAAAAACTGCAAATGGATATTTCAGTTTACATTGTAAGAGGTCAACTTAAGCTGTTAATCAGTGATGAAGATAAGCAGACTATCCTGGGAAATGACACAAATGTCTTTATTGGAGAAATTGGTACCAGGCTTCATTGTACTGAGTGAAATCAAAGCAAGTACATAAGGTTAAATATCTGGGAAGTGTTTTAACAGCAGATGGAAAATGTGACACCAAAATCTGAAAACACATTGGACAAGCAAAAGATGTATTCTCAAAAATGAATATCTGTCTATATCTCTGAGATGAGGTACTATGATTACTTGCATTATTACATTATTTGGACACATGGCTCAGTGGATAAAGATGTTGGTTAGATCCAGTAACTAGACCCAAAGAGTTGCGTGTTGAATACCAGGCCACAGCAGTAGTGAACCAAAATTTGGAGAGTTGAGTTAAAGGGAAATAACTGAGACATCTGGAAGAGGCATGACACATGGAACTAGAACAATCTGCCACAGTGGATGAAATAAAGGGTTCAGTTCGAAATTTCAATCAAATTTTCAAAATTCCTGGAAAATTTACAGTTGAAATGTTGTGAATATGGCAATGAAGATTTTTTGGTTTGGTTTGCATATCAAGCGGAATGGGTTATTTAATGCCGACAAAATTTTTTATTGCTGGTAATATTTTGTTTTGTCAAAAATCTGTTTGATGTAATAGCTTTCCCCAGCATTTAAGAGGTGGTTCTATACTCCTCAAAAACTACTGATCAGAAACCTTGCTGCTGGATATAGTTAATCATCATACCCAGGACATGACAATGAAGATGAGGATAACAGTCCAAATAATGTAGATAATGCAAGTAATTAAAAATAAATTTTATTAAAAACAAAGAAAATAATGCTGGATTGTTATGTGTTATTCTCTTATATGACAGTAAATGCTGGATAATCTCCCTATGAACGAGGAGAAAACAGGAGACAAGAGAAATGAGGTTTTATGGAAAGATAATGAGAATAGGTAGAACCAATAAAGAACTCAAACACAGGTATGGAATAACACAGATATATTACAAACAGGAATATATACAGAGAAATAGAAGTGTTAGTATGAACAATCAGGTTTAGTAGAGAGAACAATGTAGTCTCGACCAGTATCACTATTCCAATGTCTTGCAGTAATTGTCTGAATGCGACTCTGTTTCGGACTGCCTCTGACTTGACTTGAACTACTGACTCCCGCCTACTGACTGAGGCGCAATATTTATTAAGTATGGAATAGTCCATTATTATTATTATGGGTAAGATCCCATAACACCCCACTTCTGAAGCTTTTGCATAGCAGGGTTTTTTTAATATCTTTTTTTCTTTGGACCTATTTCCAAAGGTTCAGTGAATTTTCTTTTTCTTGACGATTTTCTTGGTTCTGGCATTGTTTGCCGTCTTTTTATATCGAATATGTCAAATCGTGTCTAATACTTCTTCTTGAGGTGGACCGTTAGCATCCTGTAATGGTCTCCTCCTTATTTGTGTGAGAATTTTTTTCCTTGTACTATGTACATCGTATTACCAATTCTTTTCTCAATTATGCCTTGCTCCCAGTAAGAAGTATTATTTTTATATGCCTTAAAAAAAACTTTTTCTCCTGGGAGGAAGATATTTTAATTGTAATGAAACATCCTCAATCCCATGACCAGGTGTGGTCATAAAATCACAGCTCAGCTGAGCACCAGCCTAGTTCCTACTACATATATAGGTTGGTCACCAAAGTGGTATTCATTCATGTATAGCATGACTTGGACAAGTAGACCTGGTGTTAAACCATCCCTCTCAAGGTCAGACCACAGCCAATGTCCTCCATCTTGAAAGACTGACTTGGCCATGAATATGTGGCCATTGATTCCATCAAGAGAACCTTTCACCTTGATTATTGACTTTGGCCCAAGTCGCCCTCTGGCCTGGTTATTGACTTCAGTTCAGGAAGCCCTCTGGCCTGGTTATTGACTTCAGTTCAGGAAGCCCTCTGGCCTGGTTATTGACTTCAGTTCAGGAAGCCTTCTGGCCTGGTTATTGACTTCAGTTCAGGAAGCCCTCTGGCCTGGTTATTGACTTCTATCGAAGAAGCCCTCTAACCTTGTCATAGACTTTAGTCTAAGAATCCTTTCATCCTGGTCAATGACTTTCGTCTAAGAAACCCTCCACCCAGCTATGGAGACTAGTCTACCCCATTCTGTTTGATGGCAGTTTTGTAAGAAGGTTCATCTACCCTTTGATATGTCTTGCTTTTAATTCTGCTTTGTGTCAAGCCATCCTCCTCACCAGAAATAACTGTGGAGGGACCAGTTTTGTCACCAATAACCTGATCATCTGTCATGTACTACTCGGTTGCATAGAACCAGTAGCACTAATAAATTGACCTGACATAAAATTAAATATGTACTTTTCTAATAACTGTAAAGTTCTCTTAAGAATAAGAGAATAATAAGAAAATATATGTGTATAGGAAGTCAAATGATCAAACTAAAATTTGCTGTCATCCTACAAAGTATATGGGGAGCATTTAATATATATATAGTTTAATAGTTCATTGCTTCCATCAAAATGTCCAAAGAAGTGTTGTTGGCATAGCTTTGTCAATAAAGATCAGAGAAAGTGTCCTATTTCTATTGCAAGTCTTCTAATAGCTAATGAGACAGGCATGACTTGTGACAAATTTTGAGTAATGATTCATTTTCATTCTATGTTCTAAATCTTTACCCTGAAACATCTGTTTTGGGTGCTCAGACTCTTTCCTTCAACATTGGTTCCATGGTTTTCTCAAAAGGAGAAGCTATTTTCCTATCAGCAGCTAATACTGGCCACTAGATGATGTCATGGAAATATTGAACTCACAATACCTGGTTTAGGTGGTGGAGAACTTAGAGAGGGGAATTAACAGGAGATAACAGATAACTGACATTCATTAGACATGGCATGTGGAACTAGAACAGTCTACCCCAGTGAGCGAAATAAAGGATTCAGTTCAACATTCCAACCTTGTGAAGAAGACCGAAGCATACAATGGCCGAAACATTGTGATAAATATGGCAACAAAAATGAGGACAATAGTCCGAATAATGTAAATAGTGTAAAAAAAGAAAAAAAAGTAATGATTACTCCCTGGTATAGCACCAAAGGTGACATTTGTCTAATCACTCTACCATCCATATTTACTGCGGTAATCTGAAGTGCTACGATAGTAGTCATAGTGTCTTGAGGTTAACGATCTACAAACCTTTATACAAAGTCAAAAAATGTGTAAGCAGATGCATGAAGAAGGTTAGGTGACAGTCAGACTCTTGTTCAGACAGAGGATGGTATCAAGTCAGTGCTTATAAAAAAAAGTCTGTTGAACGTTTCTCTATAGTACCTAGACTTCATGAATATAAGCAGAATACTAGATTGGTGGCAAGGCGTCATCATTTTATAGCTAAAATGGCTAGATGTAACCACAAGTTCTATGCTAGCAGTTTCTTTTCTCACATTTCCCACTTGTAGAACTCGTTGCATCTTAAAGGCTTTATTGCCTTACTTGGGGGTAAAATGATTGAAACAAAACAAGTAACAGTGATAGTAGACCCCAAATTTTGCACCATGTAGAAGATTTATATTTTCAATTTTCCCAGGGCTATTTTTTTGTATAGTCTACAAAAAGAAGCTTTGTTTGCTTTAGAATACAGAGAGACCAGCCTAAAATAGTACATACAAGCAAGGGGCACCCAATGAATGATAAATTTCTAGTTTCCCTGCATAGCAACATGTTTTTTTTTTCTTGATGTCATTTCATCCCAAGTAAGGCAAGAAAGCCACTAAAACACAAGCAGTTACTGAGTGTTAGAGAATATGAGAAAAAACACTAATAAAATAAAATATAATCTGTTGAAGATAAAAACTGCATTTCACCTGTTCTGTCCTTTTATGTGCAATGTACCTTCAAGACATTGATGATAATGACTCTCCACATTTTCCTATCCTTTGCAACTCTAAGCAACGTTTCTCACTTTACGACCCCTCCCAGTCCTCACTCTGCTATTCATTTCCACAAACACATTAACTTGAGGTTTCACTATGCCTTTCAATATGCCTTATGAGCATTAGGCTCTCCAAGCCCTTCTTCCTCATTATGTGTCATAGAAATTTCAGCTGTATTTCTGATTCTAAACAATAGTGTGAAATATAGTAATTGCGAGTTCAATCTCATGCCCAGGTAGGGCATACTTGAACTCAGTGAAAATCGGTAAGCAATAACTGAACAAAATAAGAATTAGACAAGATATCTCTAGACATGAGTAGTGGAATGAGAACAGTTTACCCCCGTAAATGAAAGAAAGGGTTCAGTTCAGAATTCCCTGTAGGTTACCCAGATCGATATAAACCTGATGAATGCCGGAGGGCATAACGGCCGAAACATTATGATAACAACAAAAATGAGGACAATAAACTTAATGTTAGTAGTGTTCTTTTCATTTCCATTTTCCTTTCATATTCTAAACTGTACACATTTTCTGTCCATAGTATTCTCAGCATCTTTCTGTAGAGCCACATCTCTGTTGCCTCATGTCTCAAAACAAATCTCCACAAAAATCTAAAATGCAACATAAAAGAAGTCAATCAAAGTAAAAAAGATGAACTCAGGAGTGGCTAGATTTACTTTTAAGAAAGCCATTCAAAAATGACAGAAAACAGCTGTCATTCGACCTGCTGGGTTCTCAATGCCATCACTGTAACTCCAGTCAACTGACTCAATGCACATATCCGCTCAAGACTTTTTGTATTCTTTTTGTTTCCATTATTCTTAAAAATTCTACATTGCTCACAAGTTCCATCCATGGCATCCTTCTATAGAGCTACATCTCAAATCTCTTCTTCATCTGTAAAGAAATTGTCTGGTATTCACTGACATATTGGAGGATAGTTCTCTTACTGTTTTTAAAATGAAAAAGACTTCCAGAAATTTATCAGTTCTTGGACTATGTGGAATAAACATAGAATTTGAGTGGAAATGTTTATTGTAAGGTTCTCTTAAGAATTAGGGAATAATCTTTTAATTCATGAAGTAATTGTTTATTCATTTTTGGATTCTGTCAAATTAAATATGGCTGAATTGAGATTATGTGAGTTTTTCAAATGTTCAATCTTTTTGCTGAGGAGGTGTCAGTGATTCTCCTTCTCCTCTCCTAGGTTGCATATTTATATGACTTCCTGTTATTTGGTTGTCTTGTGTGTGTATGTCCAAAGTTCATCTTGACTCACTTCCTTGTTTATGCTGGTGCACCCATCGACAATCTTTGAAGCCCATTTTGTACTTGGTAACCTTTGGGTTTCCTTCTAGGTCCATCCCCATAGCTCCATTATCATTCCAAGTGAAACTGAGTACAAAATTTACTTTGATATCTCTCAGGGTTAACTAGTCTTCTTTGCCTTGTATTGCAACCAATCTTGGAAAAGGAAACTCTGAATTGAATCTGTCATGAATAATAGCACAACCTGAGATCTTTGATGGAGCAACCAGTTTATGATAAGGATAATGCTGAATTCAAAACCAACGTGATAATGGTTGGGCTCCATCATGTCTATCTTGCCCTAGATACATCCATGCCTTCTATGGCTACATTATACGTGGTAACTCTGCAATGCTAATTGATTATGTGAATCAATTGTAACTTATCATCACAATCTGAAGACTCAACACTGTTACCAGAAATGATATTCACTTCAACACACATAAAACAGTTTGATCCAGCTAAAGTAAGTAAAATGAATAAGCAAGTGTTCAACTGAAATAATTTTTATGATTAAAATTATATTCATTATTCGGACTATTATCCTAATCTTTATCGCCATATTTATTACAACGTTTCAGCCGTTGTATGCTCCAGCCTTCTTCAGGTGTTTGGAATGTTGAACTGAACCCTTTATTTTGCTCACTAGGGTAGACTGTTCTAGTTCCACGTGCCATGTTTAATGGATGTCAGTTATCAGTTATCTCCTGTTAATTTTCCTCTGAAAGTTCGCCTCTGCCTTAACTGGGTATTGAACTCACACTCTTTGGGTCCTGACATCATACTGGATTCGAACAAGAAAAATGGCCTGGCATGATGCAGTGAACCAACTTGCTTCAAAGTCGACAGAGCAATTGATTCAAAGTAACAACATGGGTGTTAAAGAGAATGGAAAGTCTTTAGAAAGAATCAAAAGCCCAATCTTACTAAACATAGAACAGTGATAAAACTCTATTTTTGTTCAAAAGACAGGAGGAGTGTGAATAGGATGAAAAATTGCATTTAAATTTTTGATGATCTCTAGGTGACAGAGAAGCAAGAAATTGGAAGGTAGTTCCACAGGTGAGAAGTGCAAGAAAAGAAACAATTAAAATTGAACATATAGATGCATGTTTCTAGTTGAATAGTAAAATGTTGTGACTTCGATGCAATTCTAGTTATAGGCTTAAATTAATGTAGTTAGAACACAAATTAGCAGACTTATCAGAACAACTGCTATGAGAATATCTGTAGAAAAGACAATGTAAAGTCACAAAAATGACTGAAGTTGAGATGCCAGATCAGGATCGATTATATTACAGACCCTTCTTTGGATTTTATCAAGAATCTCTAGATATATAGCAAGAGCACCAAAAAAAGATATGGCAGCATTATTCAGTGCATGAACGAATGGTAGATTTATAAATGTGCAAGATGGATTCTTACAAGAAAAATCTTCTGGCACGACACAGTGAACAAACTTGCTTCAAAGTAAACCAAGCAATTGATTCAATATAACAATATGCTGTTAAGAGAGAGAAGAAATCTTTTAAACAATTTCAGCCCAAAAGATGATAATTCAAGGGATAACTGAGAATGAAAGAGAATGAGAAAGGGGGAAAAAAACTGGCTTCAGGAAGACAGAAGATGGCAATTATCATTGTATTTAATTTTTTGAAGATTGTAGTTGGCATGGAAGCAAGAAATCAGAAAGGGTTTCCACAGGCAAGATGTGTGAGAAAAGTAACTGTTAGAATAGAAGTGACAGTTGCATTTAGCTAATTTAACAGTAAAACTATGAGACTTAGTTAGCAACCAACCTAATAGCACACTTAGCATTAATTAGTTAAGGCACCAGGGATAAAAGCTCATCAGAACAGTTGCCAAGAGAATACCTGTAGAAAAGACAAAGGGAAGCCATAAAATTGACTGAAGTTGAGATGCCAGATCAGGATTAATTATATTACAGACACTTCTTTGGATTTTATCAAGAATCCTAAAATATATAGCCAGAGCACCAGATGAGATGTGGTAACAATATTCAGTGTATGGATGAATGGTAGATTTATAAATGTGCATCTAACAAGAAAAATTCTATGGCATGAATTAATTCAATATAACAACATGCTGTTGCAGTTTTGAGTATAAATACAATAAAAATATTAATGTAATGGCAATAATACAAATGTGTCATTCCAAACAGATAAGAAGAGAGATTGGAATTAGAAAAGTGAAATAAGTGTGTTTACAGTGGAAAAGACAATATGAATGTTCATTATGTCCCCTTTTATGATAAATTATGAGAAATGATTTCTATAAACAAAGGCGGGAAATATTTTGATTGGGCATAACTTTCAAGCAATTGAATTCGGAGAGACAAGATAATTAGAAATCAACAAAAGTGGGAAATACAATTTGAAATAAGAGATTCCTCAATTGTCAATACAAAGGAAATATTTTGTAAAAGACAAATAAAGAAGAGCTATCCAAAAGTTTAAAGAATTTGAAAAGCACCATGTGACGCTTACATTGCAACTGATTCTGAGTAATACGTTTGAAGAGATTTCCAAAGAGATGACCTTCAATGTGTCATTAAAAAGATAGGTGACAGGTGGATAAGTAACTTTTATAATGTTGAAAATTGTCCAATCATTTGCTTACTTAAACACTAGTAAAGTTTATAAAGATTAGATATTTACACATTTTTAACTAGAGATTTTTTTAAAACCAGAGACACATTTTCTTTATTAAGACTTTCAATCTCTAGGCAGGTAGACATTATTTTCACTGTTTTAAAAGATAGATATTAACTGAAACATTTGTAGAAACTAAATATGATGTTTATTCTAATATATAATATCTAAATGGGTTTCATTAAATTCAACTGACAAGGTCTGTCTGTTTAATTTCTAATGTATTTTTTCCTTGTATACTCAGTCCATGATATCTTCAGCATCCTTCTGTAAAACTACATCTCCTTTGCCTCAAGTCTCTTCTTCACCTTTGAGGAGACCGTCCAACTATCACTGCCGTAAAGGAGGATAGATGACACGTAATAGCTCAGTACTCTTTTCTTTGTTACCAAAGTAATCCTCCTGTCTCGCAATACTCTGCCCAGCTTTTGGAATGTGTCCTTGGCCATCCCAATATGTCTATGGATCTCAGTGTTACAATTACTGTCCTCTGTCAAAACACTTTCCAGATATTTAAACTTCCACACCTGCTTGATTTTAGTGTCCCCGACCAGCAAATTGCTTTTCAGGGTCAGCTTTTTACTGATGACCATGCATTCTGTCTGCTTGTAGTTTATGCTTAGTCCATTTTCTATATTATTATCGGGAAAGATTGGAGGTCATTCATTTAAGTTGAAGTCTTTAAAAATTTTTTTTTTCCCAGTGTTTTTTTTTTGTTGATGCTCTATGGCTTCTTTTCTTTATATCTGTGAATTACCATGTCTCTTTAGGCTGTAAGTAATCATGACTCACCACAGCTTCTTTTTTATATATCCATGAATTACCATGACTTTTAGGGAAAGATAGCCCCTCCTTTTTGGTATCTGTTTTAAAACTTTAAATACTATGTCTCTTTAGGCTGTAAGAAATCATGCCTCTCCACAGCTTCTTTTCTTTATATCTGTAAATTACCATGATTTTTTGGGAAAGAGAGTCTTTTTTGGTATCTGTTTTAAAACTTTAATACTATGTCTCTTTAGGATGTAAGAAATCATTGCACTCCAGAGCTTTTTTGATTATATTTTGGAACTGCCATGACATCTTTGCAGGGATAATGGATTTGTTTCCAGTTACCTTCTGTATAGTTTTGATTTCAGATTTTTCCATCTCCAAGACTGGCTGATACCCAAGAGTAGAGAGTTCAGTTTAACTTGGTATTTTATTAGGTTAATTTGTAGGAGAACAGAGGAGTCCATGCCTTTTCTAAGAGTGTTAGTGTGAAAATGAACATAACAGACTAGGTTGGAATTTGAACTCGGCTCATTGGATTCCATTTTTAGCACTGATCACCACTACTTGACCTGAACATCTTGATACAATTAACACATACATATTTTTCTTCAGTCTGGTACCCTACAGTGCAATTGTACTGATATATGAAATTAACATCTTAACCACTGTTTCAAAAAGAAGCATCATAATTTGTACGCTTCATGTGTTACTAAAACTTTGCACAGCATATTTGGTACAAATTAAAATATATATATATATATATATATATATATATATATATATATATATATATATATATATATATATATATATATATTCAATGCATCAAATGTAAATTCTGTTCATGACTCTCCACAATTTTTATCCTTTGTAGCTTTTTGTAAGTTTTGTCTTTTCACTTGGTAAAGTTTGTCTTTATGAGATCTCTGCTAATCCCTGTTCAGCCAACCATTTACACAAGCTCATTAGATAGGTTATTTTGCTGTCTTCCTCTGTCCCTCCTTGTTATAGTGAAACACACCTATTCTATTGTTAACAGACTCTCCTACCTATAATCAGTAGAAGTAGTAAGAGTAACAAGTCAATCAGCTCAGAGAGTTGGTCAGTCAGTCGATGTCGGACGACTGTTAGTCGGATATTAAAGTATCAGCGACCGCAACTAGATTACTGCGTCATTACCTATTATATCAAGTTCCTAATGTTTTGTACGTCAAACCTATTTTAGGACCGACTTAGTACAAAATACAAGCCTCCACTGTGAAACCACTACATAACACTCCTGTAACTTCTTCTTCATGACTCTCCACAACTTCCTATCTTTTGTAGCTTTTAGTAAGTTTTGTCTTTTCACTTGGTAAAGTTTGTCTTTATGAGATCTCTGCTAATCCCTGTTCAGCCAACCATTTACACAAGCTCATTAGATAGGTTATTTTGCTGTCTTCCTCTGTCCCTCTTGTTGTCAATATGTCACATGAGTTTTACAGTTTTTAAGCACATTTTTCTCATTATGCACCTGAGGAATTTCAATTATCTCTTTCTGATGCTAAGTATTAGTACCATTTTTGTTTCCTCTTTTGTTTAAATCTCTGTTGACTTACAACCATATCACATTGAAACATGGGTTCCCATATGATTACCAGTATTAAGCAGCATCAAGCCTGGTTGGTACCTAGACGAGTGATGACTTGGGAATACCAGGTGCTGTAAGTTTGGATGTGTGGGTGATGGAATGGATAATCACTCAAAATTGTTAATCGGAGAACTGATTTCCAATTCCAGTTGTTATATTCACTGAAAGATATGAATTCACTGCTTCTCCCCCCAGCTATGGGTTTATCAGTATGATTTGTATCACAAAATCATTATTATCTCCAAAATTTTTTAAATTTAAATATATTTTCTGGCTATAAATAACCTGCAAAAGGTTAATAAACTGTAAAAAAACAGATTGATCAAATTAAATATTCATCATTGCTCATATGTTCAGTCCATGGTATTCTCAGCATCCTTCTGCAGAAGCATATTTCTGCTACGTTAAGTTTTTTTGTCATCTGTGAGGAGGTTGTCCAGCATTCACTGTCATACAGGTGAACCGTTATGTAAGATTGGTCCAGTAATCTTTTCTTTGCTCCTAACAAAATTTTCCTGTTTCTTAGAAGAAGAAAAAGAAGAAGATGTGCAGTATAGAGTATGGAAGATTAAAAATAAATATAAGATTCAGCAGTAAAAGAGGGTGAGGAAGAATTTATAGATGAAAGAAGATGAAGGAGAAGAAGGAAATACAAAGATAAATAATAAAAAAAGTAATCAAAAGAAGTAAAAAGGTGAAAAAGAAATTTTAGAATAACAATAAAGAGAACAACAGGAACCTGGGTATGAGGAAGAAGAAGAAGAAAAAAAGAAAAAAAAGCAGAATGAGAAAAAAGAAGGAAAAACAAGATGAAGAAGAAAAGAGAAAAAAGAAGGAAAAAGAAGTTGAAGAAAAAAGAAAAAGAAGGAAAAAGAAGTTGAAGAAAAAAGAAAAAGAAGGAAAAAGAAGTTGAAGAAGAAAAAAGAAAAAGAAGGAAAAAGAAGTTGAAGAAGAAAAAAGAAAAAGAAGGAAAAAGAAAGGAAGGAGAAGCAGAAAAAAAGAAGAGAAAAGAAGAGGAAGAAGGAAAGAGGAAGGATAAGCAGAAAAAAGAAGAGGAAGAACAAGAAAAAAGGATAAAAAAGGGAGAATAAGAAAAAAGAGGAAGGAAAAGCTGAAGAAAAAAAAAGGAAAAAGAAAAGGAAGAACAAGAAAAAAGAAGAGGAAGAAAAAGAAAAAATAAGAAAAAGAAAAAATAAAGAAAAAAGAAGAGGAAGAAAAAGAAAAAAGAAGAGGAAGAAGAAAAAGAAAAGATTAGGAAAAAGAGAAGAGGAAGGAGAAGAAAAAAGATAAGGAAAAAAGAAGAGGAAGGAGAAGAAAAAGAAAAGATAAAGAAAAAAGAAGAGGAAAGAGAAGAAAAAGAAAAGATAAGGAAAAAAGGAAGGAGAAGAAAAAGAAAAGATAAGGAAAAAGAAAAGAAGAAACAAAGTAGAAGAAAAAGTAATGAAGAACAAGAAAAATGAGGAATAAATCTTCTATGTTGTGTCCCTTCAGGACATGGGTGATCATGGCTCTCCATAATTTCTTGTCTTTTGTAGCCCTTAGTAAAATTTGTCTTTTTGCTATCTTTCCTAATTCTTGTTCTGCAACCACTTGCACAAGGTTGTTAGGTATGTTATGCACTGCTTTTCTCTGTCTCTCTTGCCTACAGTATAGCCTGTGAGTATCAAATTTTCTAAGTTCTCTTTCCTCATTAAGTGCCCTAGAAATTTCAACTTTCTCTTTCTGATGTTAAGTATCAGTCAGTCATGTGCCATGTGTGATACATGCATAGGCAATCATGTATCTTTCGATACATGACTGAAAACTGATTTTTTTTTAGTAGGTTGCCATTTCTTTCTGTGGTAGACCTGGTCTGTCCTGCTATTTATCCATAGCTGGGGGCGAAGAAGAAGGATCCATACCTTTCCCAAGGGTATTAGCATGTAAGTGAATGTAATGTAACTGTTCAACTGGAATTTGAACTCGGTTTTCTGATGCCTCAATCTGAGTTGCTAGCCATTACTCCACCGTTCCTCCTTATGTTAAGTATAAAAAAAAAATTGTTTTCCATTTTCTATAAAATTTCCTCATTGCTCACATATTCATTCCATGGTATTCTTGGCATCCTTTGATAGAACAATATTTCTGTTGCCTCAAGTCTCTCTTTCATCTGTGATGAGCTTGTTTAGCATTTACTGCCATACAGGAGGACCGGTATTACATTACTTTCTGCATAATATGTTGTGTCAGTTATGTAGGAATATTTAACTGTTTTATCGATTTAAATTATTCCTGGCTGTTTGGGGTGTGGCGGAAAGGATAAATCAATAAATAAATAAAAATAAATTTCTTGTCATCTCAGGAACAAATTCCTGCCATTTAACTGATTTTTTTTTTCTCCTTTAATTTTTTTTAAGCTGACAAACACGAGATATAAACATGAAAAGAAATTAGCTGGAAAAACTGTGCCCTGCTTCTTCCTTACCCCACGTTGATTAGATTTTTATCAGTAGACCCCAGGATCCATATTTGGATAAGATCTATTAGGCTTTGGTCACACAAATAACTATGAATATAAAAGTGCATTTCATTGTAAGGCAGAAGAATTGCCAAAGTTGATTATCTCGTGTGAGGCTTGCAGGAGTTGGAGATTTACGTGGCCACTGGGTTATCTCCCTTGTCACATGTTATGAATGGTGACAAAAAACATAATTAGCTGAAAGTGTCCTCGGACAATGAGATCCTGAAGATTT
Source organism: Acanthosepion pharaonis (assembly GCA_903632075.3). NCBI lineage: Eukaryota > Metazoa > Mollusca > Cephalopoda > Sepiida > Sepiidae > Acanthosepion > Acanthosepion pharaonis. Next base: position 533,516 of record CAHIKZ030001830.1, on the reverse strand, counting down.
GCAATGAACGTGTCCACAGCGCAGCGAATGTGGCTGTCATTCATGTGTTTGCTGAAGGATTCATTCAAGCATTCACCGAAAGAGAAACAAAGGCATTTTTTTTTTTTTTGTTTTTTTTTTAACATGAGATATTGATGTTGTAGCAGGGAGGAGAAGACGTAAAAGATTATTTGTACACAATCTATTGTTCAGTAATGTGTGAAAGAAAAAAAAAGGAAGGAAGGAAGGAGGAAGAGAAATATGTAATAGGAATGGAAAAAATAATGAGTAATAAAAATAGAGAGAAACAGAAAGATAGAAAGCTCAAAATACAAATGTCCAAGAAAGAAAGAAAGAAAGGAAGAGAAATGTATGATAGGAATAGAAAAAAAATGAGTAAAAAAAGAGAAAGATAGAAAGCTCAAAAGCAAATGTCCAGGAAAGAAAGAAAAAGAAAGAAAGATGTATGATAGGAATGGAATAATAATGAGTCTAAAAAAAAAAAAAGAAAGAGAGACAGAAAGATAGAAAACTCAAAATATGAATGAGGAAATAAATAAATAAAAAAGGAATGTTTAATAGGAACAGAAAAAATAATGAGAGAATGAATGCTCACAATACAAAGGCCCAGGAAAGAAAGAAAGAAAAATTCAAAGCAGAAGGAAAGAAATATATCATAGAAAGAAAAAAGAAGGAAGGAATTAGAAAGGACAAAGAAAGGAAGAAATGCAAAGCAAAGAGAGAGAGAGAGATCGATATGCTGAGAAGAAAAGCTAGAAATGCAAATGTCCAGGAAAGAAACAAAAAACAATGAAAGAAAGAATCAAAAATGCAAAATTTATATTAAAAAAGAAAAAAAAAAAAAAAGTCATTCGATGTACAAAGAAAAAAAATGAGGAAATAAAAAACAAAAAAAAAAAAGGAAGAAACAATGCTAAAAATACAAATGTCAAAGATAGAGAGATATGCTGGGAAAAAAAGGAAGAAAGGAAGGAAAAAAAAAGAAAGAAAGAGTGTGAAGAAAGGACTAACTGTTAACTATAAGAAGACAAAATGCATGGTTGTCGGTAAATGAAACAACTTAAAATATTGGGAATATAAAAATCAAGCAGGCTCAGAAATGCAATTGTGCCATTTTGTAATAGACAAAGGAAAATGAAACTTAGGAATCTGAAGGTACATGGGTATAGTGAAAGATGTTTTCCAGAAAGTTTCTTTGTGAACTTCTACATCATGTCTCATTATCTATTTGACATTAGAACACAAAATTAAGTAAATTTCTTCCATTTTTCTGTGTGTGTAATATATATATATATATATATATATATATATATATATATATATATATGATATGCACAGTTCTTAGTGGAAAGTGCATCACTATCAGTGATAGAGCTAACATATTCAGTTATATGGATATTAGTTAGTGATCCTGCTGTTTGGTCATGGTGGGGGGATTTTTTGTGTTTGTTTGAGATGAACTCTATACATAAAACATATATATATATATGCATCATAGACACACAGGTGCACCTGTGTGTGTGTATGTGTATAATTTCAATAAAATCCCAAACAAATACTGAGGAAAATTCCCCACCCCCAGCACCAAACATAATCAAACACAAATAAACATGAATAAATTCATTTTTTTTTTTCAAAAAGTAAACCATTTTGTCAGATGATTGCAAAACATTAATGAACCCAGAGTCACACATTAATATCCATACAACTTTTGTATATATATATATATATATATATATATATATATATATATATATATATATACACATATATATATATATATATATATATATATATATATATATATATATATATATATATATATATATATATTAGGTAAGTTGAGTAATGGATAGAAAGCTTGGATTGAGGAATCGGAGAGCCAAGTTTAAATTCCAGTTGAATCCATTACATTCACTTATGTGTTAATACTATTGGGAAAAGTATGAATCCGCTTCTTCTACCTCCAGCTATGGGTAAATAGCAGGACAAACTGGGTTATATAGCTGTTGAAGCTTAAATAAGCATGGAATAATACAACACAAAATGTACGTTAACAAAATGTATTGAAACAAAGAATAGGTACACAATATTTACAGTTAGTTTGGTATATTCTTGGGAAGACTGTTCCTGCATAATGGGTTGACTAAATCGCAGTCGGGCAGAGTCTCTGGATTCAATTTCTTAATCTCTACTATCTTCCCCGTCTTCCGGTACCAACCCATATTTATATGGTCGGTAGTCCGCTTATGTAAATTAGGTGTATCATACACAACAATAGCCTTGGATGGCAACTGGTCTAGGAGAAGGACAACTCTGAATTCAAAACCTGCAGAGGGTCATGGCACCAGGTCTCTGTATTCGGCCCTACAAAATGTGTGGATGGTCCTCCACGAAACCTTCACCACTATAATCAAATCTTATGTGCTGTTGTCAGTCTGATCTGCTTGACTGTCATACATCACATTCGACGAGATAGTCAAGTATATATATATATATATATATATATATAAGAAATATAGTTTTAAGGTGTGCTATATTTATAGGATAAAGTGCTCAATATCAGAGATAGAACCAATGTAAATATAAATATAAAAGTGAACATTGAAGTCAACACTCAGAGGTGACAATCTGTATCATGCTAGACGTAATCATCAGTGGCCTGACAATTGCATCTAGCATGAAACAGCTTGTTGCCTCTAAATGTTGACTTCAGTGTTCACTTATATATATATATATATAAGTGAATGCTGAGGTCAATGCAAAGTGGTGACTGTTTTATGCTTGAATGCAATCTTTAGCCCATGAGTGTTGCATTTTGGCCTGAAAAACTAAAAATGAATTCCTTATAAAACACCAGCCTAAAATATGCGAATGCATATGCTATATACAATGCAGAAAATATAATATACTTTAGACTAGGAGTCAGCAACCTACAGAACACATGCTACACGTGGCACACCAAGAAATTTCGAATGGTACACAGTCGCAAATGACATCACAAAGTCTGAGCCAATAACAATTACAATGCAAAGAAGATATTTATCTATTTCAATTTTAATATATAAAGTATATATACTATATATTGCTATATAAAATATATTGTAGAACAGGTATATTGACCTTGACTTGTATAAAAATATGTATACTCTTGGCACACTGAATGATTTTAAAACTCTAAGTGGGCATATAGTTAGCAAAAGTTGCCTACCTACCCAATACCCATGATGCACCATTAACCAGCATGGCTGAAAGATTGCATCATCATCAATAATAAATGAGTAATAAATTAACAAACAACACTATAAAATAGCTACAAATAACCTCATTCAGGACCACAATTAATTCTACTCAGTAACTCCTAGAATGATTTGAAACATAAACGTTTCTGCTCACCCAATAACTGTTAGGATAATACAATAGACCTTAGGGTCCATAATGTAGTACCATTGACCAGTATATTTTAAATAGTCAAGCCAAAACACAACACACTTGCCATTCTGGGTATGACAATAAACTACATCCCACAATAAAGCCTCTAATCAAAAGGATTTGAGGATCATGGAACCACCTCTTAATTGCTTTTCTTTCAATTAATTTACACAAGGGTGTAAACACAATTAAATATAATAATAATTGTTGTTACCAAGTAAATGGTTAAGTAATAAAAAAACTGAGTTACATGACTAGTAAGAGTATATCAAATGAACTAGCGCTCAATCTATTCACAGTTCACTGAACCTTTTCTCCTACTAAACTTATAGTAGGCGGAAGAGTATAACATAGACTCTTAGAGGGAGAACACCATGACAATAACAATCATAACAAATAAGAAAGTCATCAATAATAAATGAGTAATAAATTAACAAACACCACTATGAAATAGCTACAAATAACGACATTCAGATCCACAATTATTCCCACTCAATATCCTCTAGAATAATTTGAAACATAAAAGCTCCCTACCCAATAACCATTAGGATAATATGATAGACCTTAGTGCCCATAATGTAGTACCGTTGACCAGTATATTTTAAAAAGTCAAGCCAAAACACAACACATTTGCCATCCTGGGTATGACAATAAACTACATCCCACAATAAGGCCTCTGATCAGGAGGTTTTGAGGATTATGGAATCACCTCTTAATTGCTGTTGTTTCAATTAATTTACACAAGGGTGTAAACACAAGTAACTATAATAATAACAAATAAGAAAGTCATGAATAATAAATGAGTAATAAATTAACAAACACCACTATGAAATAGCTACAAATAACGACATTCAGATCCACAATTATTCGCACTCAATCACCTCTAGAATAATTTGAAACCTACCCGATTGATTGACTAGTTGGCTTTTTACAGCTTATCAACCCTTTGAAGGTATTTAAAGCTAGAAACTATTTTTATTTAGTGATACCAGTTTTACTAATTGACCCATTGCTGGTGGCGAGAAAAGATACATCCATACCTTTCCCAAGGGAATTTGTATGTAAGTGAATATAATGAACATAACATGAACAGGAACTCGGTTCTCCAATTAACAATTCTGAGCCATTATCCATTACACCACCTGCACATCTGAACTTACAGCACCTGGTATTCCCAAACAATCACCTATCTAGGTACTGACCAGGCTTGATGTTGCTTAACCTTGTTGATCATACGAGAACTGGTGTTTTAACATGATATGGCCATAATCCCACCTAGCTAATACCCATGATGCACCATTAACCATCATGGCCAGAAGATTGCACTGGAGCATGAAACAGATTGTCACAGCTTGGTGTTAACCTCAGTGTCCACTTTTATATTTACATACACTTTATCACTGATATTGAGCACTTTTATCCATAAATATAGCATACCTTAAAACTATATTTTTATTATATGTTATTTTTTTAAAAACCCAAGCAAAAATATTATACTTAACTGTTAATAATTTATATGATACAGATTAAAAACTGGAAAAAAAATTGTAAAATTATTTAAATCCAAATTTAAATTGAAATAAGTATATAAATTTAAAAGCAAATTTTTTTCTAATTCTTCACCTTTCAAACTTAAGAATCTGAATGGTATAAATTATTGTTAATTCTAATATTCTACACAACAAATTTCAACACACAATTTTGAATCATCAGCAGGAGAATTCAAACTTCATAAGAGCAAGAATATATTTGCACCAGAAGATTTTTTTTTTTATTCTTATTTATTTCTTAAAAAATAATATAGTGTTCATTAGATTTTTTTTAAAAAAAACAAAGCGTTAAGAAGTCATTTGATAAAAAAAAATTGCCTGAAGATGCTGTAAGGTTGAAACCAAAGTAGCAGATTCAACTGACCTGATTTTTAAAGTTAAAAGCTTTACATGTTATTTTTACTTTTATTGTATTTTTTCACATGTGTATTGAGCACTTTTTAATATTATTGTTTCCTGGTCTGATTCAACTCTGACCATAAACCTTTTATGTTTTATATATATATAATAATCTTATAAATATAAGTAAGTATATTCGTCTGGAAAAACCTTAGGTGTTTTGGCTTGTAACTGAATAAACCAATACCCAAGGAAAAATAAGGAATAAAAAAAGAAAGAACTAAGAACATGTAATTCAGACAAAAACAATTGACCAGTATCCAAGATCAGAGTCCAAAAAAATATGTTCTAATGTTACCTCTTTGGTTGGCGTACCCTGATGATCTGCCTAGGTGTAAACCTAGGTAGGTTTGCCTGGCTCTTTAGGTTCATAGTTATATATACACAGTGGTGGATTTACCTATAAGCTTAGCAGGCTGAAGCCTAGGGCCTCAAAATCTAGATGGCCTCCAGCCAAATTGTATAATATTTTTGACACTGTCATAATGCATTGTAGGCTTTTAAACACCCCTTCATCATCCTCAGCTTTACTCAAATCATTTAATTTAACACTCTTCCATTTCCTTTTACTTGTGAGAATGCAGTAATATGAGGAGCCTCAATAGTGGAATAGTTTAGGGCCTACCTTCATCAAAATCTGGCCCTGTGTGTATATATATATATATATATATAGAGGAACCAGTCATGTTTTTCAAAAGACTGATAAAAGAGAAATGGTACACAATTGGCCAAGAAGTCTCTAAGTAGCTCTCCTCAGGTTTGAATTCAGAGTCTTCCTTCTCATAGACAAATTACCAACCAAAGCAAGAGTTCCCAGTCTGCCCTGCTATTGAACCCATACCTGGGAGAGAAGATATGGAGTCTTACATTTCCAAAGTATATTTGTGCAAAAATAAATGGAACAAACTCGGATGGAATTTGAACTTGGCTCGCCAGTTTGTCTTTACAAGCTGCTAAGCATTACACTATCTGGACACACATGCACATATATATATATATATATATATATATATATGTGTGTGTTTTAATGTATATTGAATCAATTGCATTTTCTATGAAACAGATATTTGCCACTGGGTGTTGACTTTAATGTCAACTCTCATATTTACATATTCTCTATCTCTGATACTGAGCACTTTAAACTACAAATAAAGCATACATTAAGACTATATTTTATCATATATGCTGCTTGATAAGATCCAAAGAAGAATCAGCAATATTATTGGTCCTGATCTGGTAGCTCAGCTTCAGTCACTTTTCCACCACCACAGGGTTACTTCTTGTGTCATTTCTATAAATATTTTCATGGTAATTGTTCAGATGAGCTCTTCGCTATGGTACCTAGACTTTTTGAATTTAAGAAATGTACTAGACTGGGATTGAGATCTCATCAATTTATGGTTGAGCTGGCTAAATGTAGCCGTAAATTCTATGTTAATAGCTTCTTTTCTTGCACTTCTCACTTGTGGAACTCCTTTCCAGCTCTGTGCTTTCTAGCGAACATTAATCTGCAAAAATGTAAGTGCTGTGTCAATCACTATCTACTATCCTCCTGATTACTCATTTCTCTTTCTACTCATTATTAATGTTTCTCTTCCTGATTCTTCCACAACCTGTAACCCTTTGTGTTTTAGTGGCTTTACTGCCTTGCATAGGGTAATACCTGATTAAAATAATGCACACACACACACATATATATATATATATATATATATATATTAAAAAGAAGAGAGAAACCACAAACATTTTTGGTTGTAATGTGGATTTTTTTAAAAAATATTATGCTTTATTTTCCATAATTTTGCCTGATAATGATCGCAAGACTGGAAACTCATGTAGCAAAATTATGGAAAATAAAGCATAACATATTTTTTGTGATCCACAAATCTCAACAAAAGATGATTTCTCTCTTCTTTTTAATATACACACTTTTCTCTCATTGTAAATACTATAACCTCTTCCTTTTATTTATTTATATATATTATATGCATACTACTTAGTGGAAAACACTCAATATCAGTGATAGAGCTAATAATAAATTGTATAGACATGAGTTTGTGGCCCTGGGTTTCACGCGTTTGCAATCATCAGACAATCTAGTTTATTTTTTAAAACTAAAAATATATACATCTGTATGTATGTGTCTATGCATATGATAGTGCCACCTCAAACAAACACAGAAGCAGATTCCCCCTCCTGCCACCGAACATAGTCAAACAAGCATAAATAGATACAATTTTGGCAACTCAGTGTGGTTTAATGGTTAGCAAGCTGGTCTCGCTAAAACAGTTACAACTGAATAGTGAGTTTGACCCTCACTGGGTGCCCCATACTTTCAGCCATGTGCCACATCTAAGCCACACTTAGAAAATCAATAAATAGATCCAATTTTAAAAAATAAACCAGTTTGTCTGATGATCACAAAAGCATGAAACCCCAGGTCACAAGCTCATATTCACACAACTAATATATATATATATATATATAACACTTATATTGAATGAAATACAATAGAAACATGAAAAAAAAAAAGTAACTGAGACATAAATTTTCATTTCGATGAGTTTTTCTTTACAAAGTCAGCATGGCAATAAAATTTTTACTAGAGCACTTAGAATTTTGGCTTGAGCAAATAAAATCCGCTTGACAAATTTACTCAAATCGATATGCTAAGAAGTCTGTTGGGTGTGAGGTTTATGTGGAGTAGGTTGGTTAGTTTGCACATGCGCTGAGATTTTTAGGATAAATTTGGAGGGTAACACTATCACAGAGATGCTAGCAATGATGTAAGAGAACTTTGGTGATAAAGTTCTTGGCAGACAAGCCTTGTACAACTGGCACAAATGTTTTTAAAAAATTCTCTTGAGCACTGAAGATTAATGAACTGGTTGCAAACAATTCATTAGGAAAATGTGACGTGAAGAACGACCAGCTGTTTTCGACATTGATTGAAAAATACAATAAAAGATTTTCAGATAACTCTTCAGTTACACCTGGTTTGTGACACCGAAGACCCTGGTGATTAACAGAAGAAATTGATTAGTAAGATTCTGAAGTTTTTATTTGATACCAAATGCAATTCTGTTAAATCATTGAGAATTACATTTCAAAACATGTGCCTGCATTCTGAATTTTATTGATGTTTATTAGTCGTTACTCAGAATTCACTATAGTCACAGCAGTCTACGCTAATCTATGCTCCATGTCAAGGCCAACAGTAGGTATTTAATAGAGCTTAGTCTGGCACAAGGTCACAAAAATGAGGTACTAAATGGAAATAAATCTCACTACTGTCATATTGGTCTGAAACATTAACTTGCTGAAGCAGGTTTCATATGACATGCAAAGAAAGAAAGAAAAAAACAATTTCATAAAAAGAAAGAAGTCAATTTGAAAGAGTGAAATGCAAAAATCAAAGAAAGAAAAAAAATTTCCAATTTGAAAAAGAGAAATGCAAAAATCAAAGAAAGAAAAAGTTTGAAAGAAAGAAAAAAAAATAAAGAAAGAAAAAAAAAAGTTTGAAAAAGAGTGAAATTAAATGAAAGAAAAAATGAAAGAAAATGCAAAAATGAAAAAAAGAAAAATTTTTAAAGAAAATGAAATGCAAAAATGAAAGAAAGAAAGAAAAAAAAAAAAAAGAGTGAAATGCAAAAAAAAATAAAAGAAAGAAAAAAAAAAAGTTTGAAAGAGTGAAATGCAAAAATGAAAGAAAAAAAAAAGAAAAAAGTTTGAAAAATTTGTTAAATGCAAAAATGAAAAAATAAAGAAAAGAAAAAAAAGTTTTAAAGAGGACCTTCAAATGAAAAAATACTGAAAGAAAGAAAGAAAAAAAAAATAAAAAAGTGAAATGCAAAATGAAAGAAAGAAAGAAAAGTTTGAAAAATTGAAATGCAAAATTTCATGAAATTCAAAAAAGTTTGAAAAGAAAAAAATGCAAAATGAAAGAAAGAAAAAAGAAAAAGTTTGAAAAAAGAAGAAAAAAAAAAATTTGAAAGAAAAAAAAAGAAATGAAATGCAAAAATGAAAAAAAGAAAAAAAAGTTTGAAATGCAAAAATGAAAGAAAAGAAAGAAAAAACTTTGAAAAAAATAAAAAAAAAATTTGAAAAAAAAATTTGAAAATGAAAGAAAGAAAAAAATTTGAAAGAAAGAAAAAAAAAAGTTTGAAAGAAAATGCAAAATGAAAAAAGAAAGAAAAAGTTTGAAAAGTGAAATGCAAAAATGAAAGAAAGAAAGAAAAAAAAGTTGAAAGAATGAAATGCAAAAATGAAAGAAAGAAATTCTATTTTGAAAGAGTGAAAAAAAAAATGAAAGAAAGAAAAGAAAAAGTTTGAAAGAGTTTTATGCAAAAATGAAAGAAAGAAAGAAAAAGTTTGAAAAGAAATTAAAATGCAAAATGAAAGAAAGAAAGAAAAAGAAAAAGTTTGATGAAAGAAAGAAAAAGAAAAAAGTTTGCAAAAAAATGCAAAATTTGAAAGAAAAAAAAAAAGTTTGAAAGAAATGAAATGCAAAAATGAAAAAGAAAAGAAAAAAAAAAAAAAAAAAAGTGAAATTTGAAAATGAAAGAAAGAAAGAAAAAAGTTTGAAAAAGAAAATGCAAAAATGAAAGAAAAAAAAGAAAAAGTTTGAAAGAAAAATTAAATGAAAAAATGAAAGAAAGAAAAAAAAAAGTTTGAAAGAAGAAATGCAAAAATGAAAGAAAGAAAAAAAAGTTTGAAAAGTGAAATGCAAAAATGAAAGAAAAAAGAAAAATAATTGAAAGAGTTAAATGCAAAAAAAATGAAAGAAAGAAAAAAAAAGTTTGAAATTTTTGAAATGCAAAATGAAAATTCTGAAAGAAAAAAAAAGTTTGAAAGAAAGGAAAAATGCAAAAATGAAATGAGAAAGAAAAGTTTGAAAAATTGAAATTAAAATGAAAGAAAGAAAGAAAAAGTTTGAAAAACCTAAAAAATGAAAAATGAAAGAAAGAAAGAAAAAGTTTGAAAGAGGAAATGCAAAAATGAAAATTAAAGAAAAAAAAAGTTTGAAAAAGAGTGAAATGCAAAAATGAAAAGAAAGAAAGAAAAAGAAATAAAAAGTTTGTTACCAAAAATAAGAAAGAAAAAAAGAAAAAGTTTGAAAGAAATGCAAAAAGAAAAAGAAAGAAAAAAAAAATTGAAAAAGTGAAATGCAAAAATGAAAAAAAGAAAGAAAAAATTTGAAAATTTTAATGCAAAATGAAAGAAAGAAAGAAAAAAAAAAAAGAGTGAAATGCAAAAATGAAATTTGTGAAGAAAAAAATTTGAAAGAAAATGCAAAAATGAAAAAAAAAAGAAAAAAAATTTGAAAGAGTGAAATGCAAAAATGAAAGAAAGAAAGAAAAAGTTTGAAAGAATTCAAATGCAAAAAAAAGAAAAGAAAAAAAAAAAATTTGAAAAAAAAATGAAAAATGAAAGAAAGAAAGAAAATTTGAAAAATGAAAGAGGAAATGCAAAAAATGAAAGAAAGAAAAGAAAAAGTTTGAAAAAATGAAATGCAAAAATGAAAGAAAAGAAAGAAAAAAGTTTGAAAATGTGAAATGCAAAAAAGAAAGAAAAGAAAGAAAAAAGTTTGAAAAATGAAAATGCAAAAAATGAAAGAAAGAAAAAAAAAAGTTTGAAAGAAAGAAATGCAAAAAAACCAAGAAAACCAAGAAAAAGTTTGAAAGAGTGAAATGCAAAAATGAAAGAAAGAAAGAAAAAGTTTGAAAGAGTGAAATGCAAAAATGAAAGAAAGAAAGAAAAAGTTTGAAAGAGTGAAATGCAAAAATGAAAGAAAGAAAGAAAAAGTTTGAAAGAGTGAAATGCAAAAATGAAAGAAAGAAAAAAACAAAAAAATGAAATGCAAAAATCAAAAAAAAAAAAAAAAAAAAGTGAAATGCAAAAATCAAAGAAAGAAAGAAAAAGAAATGCAAAGACAGTTTGAAAGAAATTACAAAAGACAAAAAAAGAGCTGATGGCGATAGAGAAAGGCAAAAATCAAACAAAGTAAAAAATGAAAAAGACAAAGAAAGGAAGAAAAATGCAAAATCATAAAAGTAAGAAAGAAATGTATAAAGATCAAAGAAAAGGAGAGAGTAAGGAAAGAAAGGGTAAAAGTTAAAGAAAGAAAAAGTCGATTTCATAGAGAGAAATGCAAAAATCAAAGACAGAATGAACAAGTGAAAAAGAAAAAAGAAAGAAACAAAAAGGACAAAAAGAAAAAGACAAATTGATAGAAAGAGAGAAATGCAAAAACAAAAGAAAATCCCAAATCAAAGAAAGTAATAAATAAGTGTATAAAGATAAAAAAAGAAATGCAGAGAAAATGAAAGAAAGAAGTGTAATGGTTAAAGAAAGAAAAAAAGAAAGAGGAAATTCAAAAGTCAAAGAAAGAAAGCAATAAGCAAAGAAACAAAGATGAATATCAGAAAAAAAAATTAAAAAAATTAGAGAAACAGTCATTGAGGAATCAGAGAATGGAGAAATAAAATAGCTAAAAATGAAAAATGTGGAGAAAACAGTCAAGAAAGAGACAGCCAAAGCAGCTAAGGTGAAAAAGTGAAGATAAAATAAAAAGGTGAAAAAATTGAAATAAAAGAAAAAAACTAAAGGAATAAAAAAAAGGAGATATCTGTGAGTTACACAATGGTGGATGAACAAGACAAAGTTATTAGTGGAATTTTAACTGCATATGAAAAATTCATCATATTGTGGTCGATGTATATGATTAATATTCATCACTGAATTAAGTGCATTGACAAGGAAGAAGAGTACAATGAAAAATGAATATTTGTTGCATAAAATATTTTGTTGACAATGCTGCAACTATATAGATTGTAATAAAAACATTTTGTTAATGAAAACAAAAAGTATTGATACATATGACAATTTAGATTCAAATTTTCATTGGAAACAAAAAAATGGTTTAAAATATAGAGGAAAATAAAACAAAAATATGCAAGTCTTTAACCAAACTACCTCTTTCTCTCTCTCTCTCTCTCTCTCACACACACACACACACACACACACACACACACTAGACAATAGTGACCTATACTGGCAGCAAACTGCCTGCATACAGACCAAAAAAGAGTCCAGCAGATACACAGAAATAGAAAAGACAACATCGGAGACAACAATGTGTCATCTCACCAGACTTATTCAACCTATACTGTGACCATCCTGGGTATGACGATTAACTACATCCAACAGCAAGGTCTCTGATCAGGAGGCTTTGAGGAGCATGGAACCACCTCCTAATTGCTGGTGTTCACAGTTCCATCCTGACCTGGGGTGGTAGCAACGGTTAGGGTCTGAGATCTGAAGTTGTATTGGGATGGTCAAAGATGCATTCCAAAAGCTAAGCAGTGTATTAAGAGACAGAAAAATTTTGTTGGAAAGCAAAGAAAAGAGTATTCAACTGTTATGTGATATCTGTCCTCCTGTATGGCAGCAAATGCTGGACAATTTCCTTAAAGATGAAGAAGTGACTTGAAGCAATAGAGATGTAGTTCTACAGAAGTTTTGGAGAAAATGGAAACAAAAGGAAACTAATATCTAATATCAAGAAGAGGCAGTTGAAATTTCTAGGATATGTAATGTGGAAGGAGGGATTGGAAAATCTGAAACTCACAGGACAGATTGTAGGAAAGAAGGCCAGAAGAAAACAGTGTATAACATACTTGATATGCTTGAAGAAATAGATAAAACATGGTTTAGGAGAAATAACAAAAAGACCAAATTTATTAAGAGCTACAAGAGACAGGAAGATGTGGAGGGCCATGACCCACTTGGTCCTGAAGGGACACAGAAAATAAAAGAGAAAGAGTGCTAGTGGTAATAAAACAGTGCTTTATGTAAAATAACAGTAAAATTCATATCAATAATAAATATATATTTGTTTTTTTACTAGTGAGAAACATATATATATATATATATATATAAAAAAAAAAAAAAAAATTATATATATATATATATATATATATATATATATATGTAATTTTTTATACCCATCTACTATTGAGTTAAGAAATCCCTATTGCAGACGTTTCCTTGAAATGCATTTGTGTTTATTCAACACCCAAGGAAATTCTTCTGTGGTTTATACTGCAACTATACTGAGCAGACCTTAGTTACAGTTTCTGGGAAAGTGCATGTTATCTCGCATGATCAACAGTTTGAATAAGGCCAGCACACTCAAGCCCTTGGCCACAATGTATATATACAGGTTGCGATGGATAACTTGTCATCTAAGTTATGCATAAATGAAAATAACACTGACATCTTTTAAATGATATATTTACCAAAACTGCACAAAAATATCTTGAAATACTAAATAGTAAATTTATTCAATAAAATCCCCATTGGCTTCAACCACAGCCTCCAGATGACTTTTGAATCTCTTGCAACTCTTCTGGACAGTCTCCTTGTTTAAGTTAGTGAATGCTGCCATAATCCTTGCCTTTAGTTCATCTATGGTGTTACAAGGAGTTTTGTTGGACTCTTGCTCAACTGTGCCCCACACATAATAATAATTAAGGGGGTTGTAGTCTAGAGAGTTAGGTGGCCAGATATCAGGGGTGATGTCGTCGCAGAAATTGTCTGACAGCCATGACTAGGTTCTCTTGCTTGTGTGGCATCGTGCAGAGACAGGCTCCCTCTTGAGTCAGGGCAGCATTACCTCCTCAAGGCATTTGGTGTAGGCTTCCGTGTTGAGCCCGAGGTCTTGTGGGTAGATGAATGGAGACATAATGTCACCGTCACTAGTGATCACTCCAAACATCTTCCTAATCACCATTAGACTTCCCCAACTCCCTCCGGATATTCTGCACTGTCCTCAGGTTGACACCTCTCTTTCCAAATCCCGACAGAGTGAATTGTGTCATAGTGTTCTTTTTATCACAGAAAACTGACTGATTCTATGATACTGGGCAGTTGACAAAATAAAAAATATATTGCATACTCAAAATTAAAAATATAAAATGGCGACAATTTACCTATCGCACCCTGTATTTTAAAGCCTCGCCTACAGAGCAGATGTGCATTATAGTGTAATCGATATTGGCTTGGAACGAAAAATTGGAGAGCAGAGTTCACGTTCCAGTTGAGTTTGTTATATTCACTTAAATGGAAATACCTCTGCGAAAGGTATGAGATCCATCTCTTCTCACCCTAGCTATGGGTTGAATAGAAGGACAGAGTGGGTTCTCTAGCCTTGATTGGCAGCCAGTCTACCACAGAAAGAAACGATAACCTACTGCAAAAAAATGTTCTGCCTAGTCAGTCATGGATTAAAAATGGAATATTGCGTATGATGCTCGACAGACTGACTACAGAGCAAAGATAGAATTTGCCATTTGCTAAGGTTAGCAACAAATATGGGACATCAAGTGAAGATTGAACTCAAGACTCACTAGTAATGGTAAACCAAACTAGCTTGCCCATTGTCAAAGAACATAAATATGTAAGTAGTGATATCCAAATTTTAGTATCTGTCTATATTTCTGAGATGAAGTATTATGTACATTATTTACATTCTTTGGACTATTGTCCTCATCTTTGTCGCCATATTTATCACAACATTTCGACCGTTGTATGCTGTACACTTCAGGTGGTTGGCATGTCGAACTGAACCAGTGGGGTAGACTGTTCTAGTTCCAATGGATGTCAATTATCAGTTATCTCCTGTTAATTCCCCTCTCCAAGTTCTCCGGGTATTGAACTCACACTCTTTGGGTCCTGTCTCTGGATCTAACTAACACCTATATCCAATGTGCTATGTGTCCTTGAAGACATCTGTGTATGAATTTCTGGGTATTTTTTAAATCTACCATATTTTTCAAAACCATTTTTTTTTTAAATGCTCATATTTTAAAAATTTGTTGTTATTTTTTCTTTGCATTCCTTTTTTACTAGTTCACATATTGTATTTTTTTGTGGCCTAGAATATGTGCTGATTCCTTAAGTTTTCATATTTTCCAATGATGTTCTTTGTCTATGATCTCAACCTGATCCTCAGAGGGCAGTGATCTCCCTTTTCTCTCCATATATGGTCAGCCATGCCTGACTTTTCCACTTCCCCTCATGTTACAGCTTTTTGGTGTTCTTGAAGCCTTACCTTAAGGTGGGTGGCCTCTCCCCTTTATATTTTTTTTTCCGCAGCTAAATAATGTAAATAGTGTTCAAGTTTTAGTTGTGCTGGTCTTGCTGTAGAGAAAGCCACAAATTTTGTTTGCTTTTGGGACATGGCAATTCAACCATATCAATGATGATGTAATATCATCATCATCATTGTAATCAGCAATGTAAACAATAATACTGATGATAGACAATATGCTTGTATATTTGGTGTTGGTAATGATGATAATGTTAAGCAGTATGTCAGTGATAATTAAGATTAAAATGACAACAATTGCTATAACGGTTATTCTGTTGAAAATGATGGGTTTCAACAAAATGTAAACAGCAAACAAAGGAACCATGGAAAAGATTTAAACCAAAGATTACAAATGAAATTTGCATCTTTAAAAGTCATGAATATATGCATGCAAATTACTTTCTTGCAAGTTCAGAGGAATAGCATAGATCTAAATTCAGAGACAAATTCAAATCAGACATCAAACAGTAGAATACTTAATT
>CAHIKZ030001830.1:460000-515000 GCA_903632075.3 Acanthosepion pharaonis | reverse complement strand
TTATTAATAAGTGTCTGTTTTATATTCTTTAGTTCACTGTAAAAAAAAATCTGTTTGGTGGATGAATTAGTTTTTTGCACGATGTATTAGATTCTTTATAATTGCTATTTTGTAGTAATATGGGCATTCGCTCTTGTAGTTAAGTGTACATGAATTTATGCTTGTAGGTTTTTTGTATGGCGAAATAGTAAATTTGTTATTATTTGTGTTTATCAATATGTCAAGGAAGGGATTTTATTATTAGTATTGAGTTCATATGTGAATTTAAGGACAGAATTATTTTGGAACCGTTTTTGAAGTTGAATTATTTCATCTGTATTTTTAACTAACATAAGAATATCATCAACGTATCTTAGGTAGGTAGATGGATGGTTTTTAAAATCTGTAAATAACTTATTTTCGAGGTTCGACATGTAGAAATTGCTAAATGTCGGGCCCAATACTGAACCCATGGAGACACCATCACGTTGTATATATATATTGTTATTATGATCGAAGAAAGGGACTTCAGTAGTACAAGTTAATAGTAGTTTTCTTAATATATTAGGATTAATTTTAAGTTGGGGTAAAGATGTGTTACTGTATATATTTCTTATGATTATGTCAATAGTTTCACTAACAGGGACATTGGTAAATAAGTTTTCAACATCAAGTGAAGCCATGATTTCATTGTCAGGTTTTTCACTTTTTAGGATTTGGATTACTTCTAATGTTGACTTAACACTATATTTACTAGGAAGATAGGGAGTAATAAGTTGGTTGATGTATTTTGTTAGATGATATACAGGAGTTGGAATTTGCGATATGATAGGACGGAGAGAGGATAGTTAGGTTTATATGTTTTTATAATGCCATATATGTAGCCAGGTCTATAATCACCAACAATTTTAGGGAGTTTTAAAGAGTTCTGTTCAGCATTATTAGCATTAATAAGTTTATTAAGCTTTGATTTTAGTTGGTTGGTTGGGTTCTTGTTAAAAATTTTAAACTTTATGTGATCATGGAGTATGTGGTCTAGTTTTTTGTTGTAATCCAATTTGTTTAGGATGACAAAAATCTTGGTCTTATCAGCTTTTTTACAATAATGTCAGGGTGGTTACGTAGTTCTTGTGCAACCCAATTTTCAGTTGTTTAGAAAGAATTTTTGAGGAACTTCTGCTTTTATCATGTCGATCTTTCAGTGCCTCGGCCTTAAGTAAGTCGTTAAATTCTGGTGTAGTTTCTATTAGTTGTTCATCCTGGAGTTTAACGATGTTTTGGTATAGGGTCCATCGTTAACAAGAGAAAAGAAACAGATTGATATATATATATATATATATATATACACACACACACATATATAAGCAGAATTAATAGACTGAATTAGATAGATAGATAGTGTTGTAACCTATGAAGGGTTACTGAATGAGGAATAACCAAAACGGAGGTTGGAAATGAAATGGTAATCTTTTTAACATCAACAAAATACAATACTCACCAGTGGCATGAAGTAGGTAAAACACTGCTAGTGGTGGACGACTTAGACAGCATATTACCCCCACTTATGATAATGTCCAAATTTTCTTATGAGGATTCGACATAACCATTAGTTTCACTGGTACAGTATATATATATATATACATATATATATATATATATATATATATATATATATATATATATATATATATATATATCATTAACAAGAGAAAGAAACAAAATTGATATATACATATATATAGATATATATACACATACATAAGCAGAATTAATAGACTGAATTAGATAGATAGTGTTTTAACCTATGAAGGGTTACTGAATGAGGAATAACCAAAACGGAGGTTGGAAATGAAAGGGTAATCTCTTTAACATCAACAAACTACAATACTCACCAGCAGCATGAATTAGGGTATACTTAGACAGCATATTACCCCTAACCTACAATAGTGTCCAATGTATTTATGAGGATTGGGACATAATGGTCATAGATACAGCATATAAGTGTAAGATTTCATGATTTTTAAAAAAATTTTATTAATTGATTTTTACTATTACTTACTTCCTGAAAATTCTCAGAACTATTTTGAGTAAACTTATAAAAAAAATAACTTGATTCATTCTATATTTTCAGAATAACTTTTTGGAATATTTGACAGCATTAGAATTTATTTTTAAAGATATAGACAAGAAGAACTTAAAATTCTTAGTCAACCATTTCAAATTCTTTCTTCAATAATTTTGACAATATAGGTAGATTTTCAGAAGTGTTTATTTTTATCATATTAAATATCTTTATCTGAAGTTGGCTTGAAAAATATATTTTTGGTTAATATCTTCTCTTTTTTTGAAACTTCTGAATACATTAAACTGTTTAAAGTTTGACGTTGAAGAGCATCTAAAACTGTGTAAAATCTCTTTCGGAGGAACAAGATGTTTTTTTGAAGATAATTTATTGTAAAAATAGTCCTTTTGTGGTTGTTGAAAACAAAAGACTAAATATTTGCATTTCAAGTAGTCTGTATTATTTTAAAATATGCTATCCATAAATAAACTTTTTAAATGATATAATCAAAAAAGATCAATAGAGTTTATTTTAATAAATTAAGTATTTATTTTTTAAAGAGTTGGTTAAATAGATTTTTAATAGCAATTTAATTCTTTATAGATTTTTTTTAAAAAACAAAACATTATATATATATATATATATATATATATATGTGTGTGCACATGTGTATAATGGTATGAAAATTGCTTGCAGGCACAGTGAGGATTCATTTAAATGTTTTGTTAAATTCAACATTCCAAAAATTATGCAAGCACGTAGCCAACAAAATCTTGTCTATTGTACTGACAGTGTCCAGTTCTTTATAACAACTGAGACAGTCAAAAATATTTGAATCTAGCTTTTGTTTGATTTTTATTGCTATTGTTTGAAAGTATCCCACGTTGTATCAACATTAGATTTGTGAGGAACGAAGATGTGTGTGTCAATATATCTGATATTCAAACTGTTGTCTTCATCTTTGTTGCCATTTTCACTGAATATAGCAACAAGGGTGAGGACAACAGTCTGAACAATGTAAATAGTGTAAATAAGAATATGTTGTATGATCTTGCAAATAATTTTACCATGGAAGATTCTGAAATTAGTGCATTTTCAATATAATTTTGTCTTAATAAATTACTATCTACTTTAATTAATG
Source organism: Acanthosepion pharaonis (assembly GCA_903632075.3). Taxonomy (NCBI): domain Eukaryota; kingdom Metazoa; phylum Mollusca; class Cephalopoda; order Sepiida; family Sepiidae; genus Acanthosepion; species Acanthosepion pharaonis. Next base: position 511,818 of record CAHIKZ030001830.1, on the reverse strand, counting down.
TTTAATCTTCAATTCATACAAATAAACAAAGGATGGTTATTTCTTTGACACTGCTAATACTATATACACTTTTGATTCCCTTGTTTAAGTTGGTGAATACTGCTATAATCCTTACCATCAGTTCATGTTTGATGTTACAAGTAGTTTTATTGCTCTTTCACTTAACTGCCCCCACACATAATAATCAAGGGGGTTGCAGTCTGGGGAGTTAGGTGGCCAGATGTAAGGGGTGATGTGATTGCAGAAATTGTCTGACAGCAATGGCCAGGTTCTCCTGCTTGTGTGGCATTGTGCAGTGTCTTTTTGCCAGACATAGGGTCTTCCAGCAGAGACCCTTTTGATCCAGGACAGCACTACCTCCTCATATAGGCCTTCATATTATGTCTGAGACCCTCACCAACAAGTTCTTTTCTTATCAGAACAAGCAGGGTGATGGTGCCCGATTGACCCACCTATAGTGTGCAATTGACAAAATCAAAAGCAAACAATGCACAAAATTAAAAATATAAAATGGTGACAATTTACCCATTTAAATAATATAGTTTGTATATACACCAATACATGTGTATAAGAGTAACCAAAAGATTATTATTTTGAAATTTATTTTTCACACTGTATTGGAATTCTTGTTCTTTCCAAATTCTACTTCAACTCTTCACATATATAGTCTCTGATTGAACTCTGAAATTTTATTTGCCGATTATTTATTTTTTTTATCTTTATTTTTTTCATTTTTTCTATTTCTATCTCCCTTGACTATTTGAACAGGAATAGAGTTTTATCACTGTTCTATGTTTAGTAGGATTGGGTTTTTGATTCTTTATAAAGACTTTCCATTCTCTTTAACTCCTATGTTGTTACTTTGAATCAATTGCTCTGTCTACTTTGAAGCAAGTTGGTTCACTGTATCATGCCAGGCCATTTTTCTTGTTTGAATCCATCTTGTAAATTTATAAATCTACCATATCTTTTTTGGTTCTCTTGACATATATCTAGAGATTCTTGATAAAATCCAAAGAAGGGTCTGTAATATAATTGATCCTGATCTGGCATATCAACTTCAGTCATTTTTGTGACTTTCCATTGTCTTTTCTACAGATATTCTCATAGCAGTTGTTCTGATAAGCCTGCTAATTGGTGTTCTGACTACATTAAGCGTACAACTAGAATAGCATCTAAGTTACAACATTTTACTATTGAACTAGAAACATGCATCTATATGTTCAATTTTAATAGTTTCTTTTCTTGTACTTCTCACCTGTGGAACTCACTTCCAATTTCTTGCTTCTCTGTCACCTAGAGATCATCAAAAATTTAAATGCAATTTTTCATCCTATTCACACTCCTTCCGTCTTTTGAACAGGAATAGAATTTTATCACTTATCTGTTTAGTATGATTGGGTTTTGATTCTTTCTAAAGACTTTCCATTCTCTTTAACACCCATGTTGTTACTTTGAATCAATTGCTCTGTATACTTTGAAGCAAGTTGGTTCACTGTATCATGCCAGGCCATTTTTCTTGTTGGAATCCATCTTGTAAATTTATAAATCTAACATTCATCCATACACTGAATATTGCTACCACATCTGGTCAGGTGCTTTGGCTATATATTTTAGGATTCTTGACAAAATCCAAAGAGGAGTTTGTAATATAATCGATCCTGATTAGTGTTCCAACGACATGAATTTAAGTGTGCTACTAGAATAGCATCTAGTTCTCACCATTTTACTGTTGAACTAGCAACATGCATCTGTATATTCAATTTTAATAGTTTCTTTTCTTGCACATCTCACCTGTGGAACTTGCTTCCCTACCAACTACAGGTCTTCAAATATTTAAATGCAATGGTTCATCCTGTTCACACTCCTCCTCTGTCCTTTGAACAGGAATTGAGGTTTATGATTTGTTCCATGTTTGGTACAATTAAGTTTCCAGTTCCTTCTAAAGACTTTCCATTCTCTTTGACTTCCCAGTAAGCCCTTGTGTGTTAGTGGTGTTATTGCCTTGCTTGAGGTGAATTGATTAAATAAAAATTACTGAAGTTTATGTGAGAACATTATAGATAATTTATCTATCACAGATTTTTTTATATCTATCTGTCTATCTATCTTAATCTATTCTTAACTATCTATTCTAACAGTTTCTTTTCTCACACTTCTCACCTTTGGAATTCTCTTTTGGTTTCTTGCTTCTCTGCTACCTACAATCTTCAAAAATTTAAATATAATGACAATCACCATCTTCTGTCTTCCTGAACCCAGTACTTTTATTGTCCTTTCTTCTCACTAAAGTTTTCTCATTCTCTTTCACTCCCATTGACCCTTTGTATGTTAGTGACATTATTGCCCTGTTTGGGGTGATCTGACTAAATAAAATCCATCCATTTATATCAATTTGTTCATATCACTCTAACTCCCTCTGTATCTTGGCCTGTTCATATGTATATATCTATATAGGTAATGGTAATGTTAACTGTTTCCCTCCAAGGAAACATTTGGCACTGATTATCTTAGTAGCCAATACTGTTTTCTGTTGAAATTTATAAATTTTTTTTTTTTTTTTTTGAAACAATCTTTTAGGAAAAAAAGATTCTTAAGATCAGTTGTTCTTTCCATTATTAATGGAGGTTACCTTTCTAGCCTTTTATTTGAAGTGATGTGGAATGTTAAATTCTTGATGATGATGTTACTTTTACCTTGAGTTAAAAGTGATGTGGTTTTTGTTATTTGGCAAAGTTCTTTGTTTGTGATTCTGTGGCGTCAGTCTACAATGTTCAAAGATTCTCAGGCTTCACTCACTGAAAGTATTTTTTCATCATTGATCTTTGGAAGCATATACAGCTGATAATTTAGATATTTCTGACTGAGTTTAGTACGATACATGACATCCATATGAAAGTCTTGATCTGATGAAGCTATTTAAGAACATGTCACAAGTTTGACAAAGTTATTTAGGAACATGACTCAAAATTTTAGATTGATGTTTTGGTTTCATAGCAATTTGCAGTGCTGGGTGAAAGACTATCTGGAACAGCCTATTTTATGTTCAATTTCTTTTTCTCTTATTTTTTCATATCTATCTCATATATATGGGATGCTTTTTTTAGTTGTTATTTTTTTATTTATTATGTAATCTGTCATTTATATATATATAGTTCTTATTCCTTCACATTTCTGACAATGCCAACAGGGGACTTGTTGATTGAAATATCTATTCGAATAAGGTAAATTTGTATTTCTATTCTATGTAATATATATATATTTAAGTTATGAAGAACTTGGTAATCCGTATGGGTAATCCCAAGGAGGATGAAATCTGGCGTCCTTTAAAAGGACTCTGGTGAAATAAATTGTTATAATGGTACCTTAAAGTGGTCTGTTTTTTTTCAAAAATATATATATATATATATATATATATATATATATATATATATATATATATATATATATATATATCACACATCATTTATTCAAAAATTATAACATAAAAATGTTATAAAATCACTACTAGCCATTTTGTTTCAACACTTCTGGTGCCTTATCAAGTGATGGTGTTGAATATAGAATATAGAATAAAGGGATTTCATTATTCTACATTCAACACCATCACTTGTTAAGACAACAGAAGTGTTGAAACAAAATGGCTATTTTTGTAGTGATATTATAACATTTTTATGTTATAATTTTCGAATAAATGATTATATTTGCTCTACTTTGTATTGAGCACTCTTTTAAGAATAGTATTTATTGGTTATTGGAATTTATTCTGTATACACCAATTCTATACTTGGAGATATATATATATATATATTTGGTTGGATTGATGGTAGTTTGTGAGTGCTTTCTAATAAGTACCGCGCATATAACACATAAATAATTTTATATATATATACACATATTTATATACACACAGTTTTCACACACACACACACACACACATATATATATACACATATATATATATATATATATATATATATATATATAAACAATGATAATATTTGGTAATCTGTATGGATAATTCCAAAAGGATATAAATTCAGAGAGCTCTGTCAAAAAAACAGAGCAATTAATAATTAATTATGGAAGCAAAGACTCATTTGCCCATGGTGATATTTATTTTATTAGAATTGAAAAATTTGATACCAAATCTTCAGACCAAAGCCATTATGCCCAAATGAATGGATAAATATATTACCAGGTTCAAAGAAAGATATAAACATAATATTCATAGAAGAGGATGAAAAGGTATGTATTCAGTTAGGCCCAGGGTCATGAAATCTTAGATTTATTAGGCGTATTGTTATTCAACTCTCTCTTTCTATATATATATATATTCCATTTACTTGTTTCCCTGATACAATCGGCATCTTCTGTCTTCTTGAAAGACATTTATCTTTAATGCTTTCTTCAATCATCCTTATACTCACTTTTGTCTCTCACTTCCACTCCCCATGTCTGTGACCCCCAGTGCATACTAGTGGCATTCCCACCATGCTTAGGGTGAAATAATTAAAAAAAAGAATATATTTATGATATGGATCTTTATTTATTATTTTTTTTCCTTTATTTATTAAGTAATAAAATCTTTTAAGTATATATATATATATATATATAAAGTTGCGACATCCTTTGAGGAGGCCAAACTTCTAATAAATTGTTTCTCTGCTGCATGTAAAGTCTTTGGTCTTACATTTAGCATAAAGAAAACTGAAGTAGTGCACCAACCTTGTCCTACTCCCAAGCAATTCTGTGGTGAGAAACAAAAACCACCAGTCTACAAATTTCCAGAGAGATCATTGAAAGTGGATGACAAAGCCCTGAACTATGTAAAGTCTTTCACCTATCTTGGTAGCAAAGTCGATTACAATAAAACTTTAGGTGATGAAATCATGCATTGGATTGCTAAGGCTACCAGTAATTTTGGCAAACTTCACCATCACTTGTGGAATGAGCAGGGTATTCGACTGGATACAAAAATTTAGGTTGTTGTCCTTGCAATCCTTTTGTACGACTCAGAGTCATGCATTCCATACAGGTACCATATATGCCAGCTGGATGTTTTCCATAAAAGCTGCCGGTGTGCCATCTGTGGAGTTAACCTTCAAGATAGGACATCTAATGTAGACCTGTTTAATAGTTGTAATATTGGAAGAATCGAGACTTTTCTCATACAGTCTGTTACGGTGGACTGGTCATGTCTTGAGAATGTCTGATGACAGGATACCCAAGATTACAACCAGTTAGATCAGGGCTACAGGAATGAAGGACGCCTATGGCTAGGATACAAAGACAAGCTGAAGAGCATTTATTTATCAGCTGTCAATATACTTCATAACACCCTCGAGTAACTAGGCTTGGAGCGGGTAGAATGGAGATCAATGTGTTTTAGTGGACTCAGCAGTTTTCAATCTGCTAGTCTGAATCATCGTCAAGAAGCAAGAGCAAGATCTAAAAGGTCAGCCAATCTAAGAGATCTCATCCCACAATCCTCACTCTTACTTCATATGGAGCCTCCTTTGTAAATCACTAGCAGGTCTTAAGTGACACTTAAGATTATCACACAAAATTTCATAACTGAATCAATTAAGCTGTCAGATCCTCATACGTCGAAACCGATGGGAGAGTCCATTATTATTATATATAAGTCTGAAGATTTCATTCAAGCATGAAACAGACAGTTGCTGCTTTGTGTTGGCCTCAGTGTTCATTTATATATATATATATATATATATATAAATATTTATTATAAAACTTCTTCCTCTATCATCTGAATTCAGATCACTTCAATTGTATCTAAGCTGTTACATTGTTTGAATCTCCTTAGATTAGCATTTGTTCTAACTGAAAATTTACCTTTTCAATTAAAACAATAAATAAAAAAAAAATATATGTATCTTTGAATAATTTTATAATATTTTAAACTTAATGCAGGGTTAAATTTAAAATTGGTAATTTTTATTTTTTAACTTTATAGTAGAATTAAAAATTAATCAGAATGATTCTAATTTAGTCTAACATTAAGGCATTAATAAATTGTAACTAAGGTTTGTTATCAAGTTTTTTGAATTATCATACACTTGTATTTTGACTGGTCATTGTAGCTTATGTAACAATGTTTCCCTTTTGAGGGAAGTTTGGTTGGTTTTGAACCTTTTGAAATGCTTTATTCTGCAATAGACACCATCACTTGCCAAGACATCAAAAGTGTTAAAACAAAATGGCTACTTTTGTAGTGATGTTATAACATGTTTATGTTATAATTTTTTAATAAATACTATTTGCTCTACTCTGTATTGAGCACTCTTTTAAGATTAGTGTTTTCAGTTATTAGAATTTTATTCCATCTATACCAATCCTATACTTGGAGACATATAAGTTCCTATTTATTTCTCTGTATATGTATATCCCTTTTGTACAAGTATAAAAAGAGGTGTTAATCATAAAGATTTCTTTGGTATGCGTACAATTGGACATACAAAATGACTGATACTTTTGTTTCACAAACTAAATAAAGACTGAAGAATTTTGATTTGTATTCTTTTTTTCATCATAAAATGAATACATGCATCTGACTAGAAATTAAAATAAAATCAATAACATTATGCTCTGTTCTCACCATGCTCTGGCTGGTTTGTATTACCATTCATGACAGGTAGTGACAATTACAGTGGTCTTTTCTGTCTGTCAGAATGAATTTCATGGAAAACAAAACAAAAAGAAATACAACTAAACCAGTAAACAAAAATCACCTATCCCACTTAGCCTTTCTTTCACTAATATTCATGGTATATACACACACAATACAGGTAGATAAGCTCACCTATTGTCTGGCTTGAATTCCTTCCATGTTTATTGAACAGGAGTAGAGGTTCATTCCTCTTTCTTTCTTTCTTTCTCTTATCACGGCCACAGTGATCTAACTATCCTAAATTTTTTGATGATCAGATTAGTGGTTGTAACTTTCCATTGTGAGGATACCAGGTTGGCAGTTTGCTGCTTCTTCCAACTGGTCATTAGGAGCTTGAACCCTTTGGTAAGAGCTTAGAAAAGCTGCTCTGATCAACAGTCCAAACTAACCTTAAAGCTGCCCTTCAGGTTAGCTCCTGATGAGGGCTTTTTGGGCCTTCAGCATCCTATGTACATAAAAGTTATAAGAATTTAGAAATAATAAAATTATTTTATCTTTAATGACACATTAATTCAGCAAAATCTTTCTTTGTATATTCAACCAATCTCTGTAGTTTGTTTACATTTATTTTGGGTTCAGTTTTTAATTTATTTTCAAATTACCAATCTTAATGATCCCTTCACATAAAGTCCCTCTTAAAAGACATTAGGGAACCCAAACTATGTAATATTTCAAATACATCACATTACGGGTGCTAGAAAAAAAAAAGCAATATACTATGCCCCACTTAAGTTTTAATTATGGCTTAATTAGACAATATGAGTTGCGACGAAAATGGAAACCTTTAATAAATAATTGTTTTTTAAAACCTTTCACTCTATTCGATTTTTAAATTTAACGTTAAATGAATTATTTAATTTTTAATAACATGTAACTACAGTAGTTACTACCTTTTTATTTCACGTTGTTTATGATTCACCAAGATCGAAAAACGGACAGACAAACATACACTGTGCTTTATTTATATAGAAGGTGCCTTCCAAAAGATAAACAAGAAAATTTCCTTAGAAAGAAAAAAGAGTGCTGAACAGCTGGTGGTTGAAATTTATAAAAAATTTTCTCTTAAATAATTTTTCAGAAAAATATGTTTATCAAGTCCAGTGGCTATTAGTGCTCTTTCCAGTATTGATGGGGGGTTTTCTTTCTAACATTTTAATTGAAGCATTCATCTTGATTATGTTATTATTTTCTCTTCAAGTTACATGTGCAATCCATTTTAGTTGTTGCTGCTGTTGGTAGTCCTCTAGTGATGAGCAATACAAATATATAGAATTTATACAATCATGAGTTTTTTCGGGGTGGGGGGAAGAACATGTGTAAGGATGAAAAAAAATGATACACCATTGCATTAAATGTTATTTAATATATAAACATTTCCATCTCTTTTAACTTTCTGTCACTCATTCTTTGAAATACATTTCTAAATAATTGGAAAATATGTATAATTTTGTTTATCTTTCTCAGTCAATCCCTGCTGACTGAGTCAAAATGTCCAGAGACCAAAGCTGATAAAATTTTTTTTCGATTTCCTACCTTCAAAGAAATGATCGAAAAATAAAAAAATCCAATTATTTAGGCATTTCTCCTGGGGAGTTCAGACAGCTTCACCTTTGTCTCATGAGTAAGAAACAACAAAACTAAACAAATGCAAAAAAAAAGAAACAGAAAAACAAAAGCAAATAAATCTTCATTTTTTATAAAACTTTGACAATACTATTTTATATCTGTACCCTTTTAAGTTCAAAAATTCAATTCCCCCTTCTCTCATCCAAATATACATATATAGATAAAAAAGGTTTATATAAAAAAGAAAAGTTTTTTTAACCCATAAATATTTTCCTAAAGTCAATTACGTCTTACTGCCATTGAAATGTTTAAAGTCTCACAAGAATTTAAAACTGTCTAACAAACATAATTTTCAGAAGGTTAATTGCAGATATAGATAAATGGATATAGCTAAAATATTTCTGAAAAATGTACGAGGTTTTATTTCCTGTGTTTGGTCAAGTATGCACATTAACAAAAATGTAATCCTTATAAAATCTTTCCTGCTATTATTATCATTATTTTCTATAAAGTAACAATATGCTAGCAGACACTTTACCATTTGATTCAATTTACAACTTCTTTCCTTGTTTAGTTGAATTTTACAGTGTTCTGGACCATGCCTGAGGTAATATTACTTAACCAACACTCTCTTGTTGGACATTTGAGATGCTTTATCAGATCCAAATCAAAGACATTCTTTGCGTGATAACCACACTCTGTCCTTATTAGTTGTTTAAACCATTTTACTCTTTGCTAAGAAATCAATGCTGATGTTATTCTTTGTAAACTGAAACCATTCCAAACTATGAAAGTTCTGCTGGTATTATATATCAAATACAACAATTCCTCTGTTTTGAGGTTGTTTCAGTGATGAGTACTCATGGCCAAATAAGAAAACAAAGATGAGAATTTTGCATGTGTAGCTTTGTTTTACAAATATGCTCCTTTTGCACTTACAAGTCTTGGTAAAAAAAGTATCGGGAAGGTTGCTATGGTCACAGAACTAAAGTACGCAGAGTGAAGCTGCTTCACACAGACCTTTAACTCTGTTGTGCATGCTTGCTAAAATATAAAGTTCTTGCACACTTCCATTATTTGTAGCAGTGTCTGGAATGAAAATGCATAGACTGTGGTTGTCTTACCACAATACAAAGGTTTCATCAGTGATTATGTTGTGCGTTTTGATTAATATGGTGAATGCTGTGTTTAACCCAAATCTCACTCTTTGCAATTTTTTACCTTTTTCCAAAACTCAAATCCCACTTGAATGGAACAACATTTCAAGATGTTGAAGAAATCCAAGAGAATGCAATGAAGCCATTTGCTCAGTATCAAAAGGAATACAATACTGGATAATTCGTGTGGTTTCATAAGGGTACTACTTCAGAGGAGATCAAATTGGTATATGTTGTAGTTTTCTTTATATTGCACCAGTCCCAATATTATTTGATCATGCCTCATATTTTGTCATGATGTTTGTAGCTTTGGTAATCTAACAGGACATATCTTGATCAATAGCACCATTGTAGCAGCCCAGAAAATACACAAATATAATTTAGAAATGGACAAAGTCCGACAATTATTTTAAGACATTTTATGTTTATACATTCTTTTTATAGATACAAATATTTAAGTAAATGCTCTGTGTATAATAAACAACATTTACTGGCTTGAATGTCCGAGAAATCTTCAATCTCTTTGCAAGAGTTAGGGCTCCTAACTACCAGTTGGAAACAGCAACCAAAAAGCTGCCAACCATGCAACCTCAGAATGAAGAGGCATTGCCACAGACTGCACACATCACAGGAGAAACATAGCAGCTCTAGTACAGAGGCCAGAGAGATAAAAAGGGAGAGTTCTGGGAACCCCTTCCTAAACAAGAAACAAGTGAGGAATAGGATTTTATTTGTATCCCTTCCATTACATTAAGTTTTAACTTAGTATATGTCCTATCATAAAAACAAATTTGGTTATCCAGCATTGCGGATATGGCATATAATTTTACAAATGACAGCTAGTGTTCACTTTTGCCGTCTTCCATTCTCATGGTCAGTTAGTGGATTGACTGACTTTTTATCACCAAGCCTTTCAGTTTCAAGGAACACAGAACTGGGTGGGGTTTCACCACCACCAGCAATGGGCTTGGGGTCTTTGCTTTCAATAACAGACAACGGGAGGACAGATATGGTAAAACATTTCCACATTAGTATATATTTTAACTAGCAAGAATAAATATCCCATTACTATATAAGAATGCAGACAAGTTAGGTTCATGTGCTGTCCAAGACATTTTTTTTTTTTTGGGTGGGGCGATTTTCAAAATGATTGCAGGATTTACAAATTAGGTTAGAATATTAGAACACAAGGAAAAAAGTAAATTAAATTAATAAGGAAAAATAAAGTGTTAGATTAAAAAATACAGACAGAGAGAGAACTCATTGAGGAAATTTGGGTAAAGCAACGTCTACTTACAAATTGCAGCTGGTGTTCACTTTTGCCATCTTCCGTTCTCATGGTCATTTAATGGATTGGCGAGGCTGACTTTTTATCACCAAGCCTCTCAGTTTCAAGGAACGCAAAGCTAGGGAGGGGTTCCACCATTGCCAACAATGGGTTTGGGGTCTCTGCTTTCAATAACATAGACAACGGGAAGACAGATATGGCAAAACATTTCCACGTTAATATATATTTTATCTAGCAAGAATAAACATCCCACCATGACATAAGAATGCAGACAAGTTAGGTTCACGTATTTATTTCTTTCTTTCACCTTCACTCTCACTTTATATATATTACTTTCTTCCCCCACCTCTCTTTTTATTCTTCACAATCTTTTTCTCTTTGTTACTTAGACAACTTGCATAGTGTTAATAACATAAACAGCTGCACTCTCAGTGAGACTCATTTTAACCTAGACTTTGTATAGGTATTCTATCCCTTCAGGACGTGGACGATCATGGCTCTTCACAATTTCCTCACCTTTGTAGCTCTTAGAAAAATTCATCCTTTTTCTGTCTCTCTTGATCCCTGTTTTGCCAACTATTTATACAAAATCATTAGATAGATTATACAGTGTTTTCCTTATCCCTCTTGCCTTCAGTATGTCATGTGAGTATCAAATATTCTGAGCCCTCTTTCCTCATTATGTGCTCTGGAAATTTCAACTATCTCTTTCTGATAATGTTTCATCCTGTGTTTTTTTTTCCTGTCCAGGTAAGCTTTTATTTCATTTTATTGCCGATTTGGCAATCTGGTTGGAATCATTGTCAAGCTGAAAAGTGAAGCTGTTACCAATTAAGTGCTTTCCAGATCAATTTTCAATTCAGTTCTTGTGTAATCTCAGAACTGTTGCAACTGATTTTCAATTCAGTTCTTGAGTAATTTGCCATATTCAGCCTTTTCTCCCAATTTTCCTTCCTTAATAATGAATTTGTAACAGTTACCTTCAATTTGTGACTATATATGATGAGGTTTCTTTAAGAACATTCCAAAGCACTTCTTTGGATGCTGACTGCCTTTTGTTCCATTGGCTGTCGAAATGATTCCACAATAAAGTTAAGGTCCAGTCTCTGAAAAGGCTAATCTTACAGTGTTCTATCTTGTGTTTTTCTATCCAGCTTTTATTGTATTGGCAGTGAATTTGGTATCATTGTCAACCAGAGGCTTTCCATATGGTATTGCACTGTTGATCAAAATCTCACTGTATATTTTCTGCATTCATTTTATCTATATTAAGATTGTCACCAGTTGAAATGCAGCCTGTCTCCCCTTTATATTTCTTTCTTTGAGCTGCACAGGATGGCAAACACACAGTCTTGTCATGTTCTCCTCTATGGACATTAGGTTTATGATACCCAGAAATTCATGCACAGATGTCCTCAAGGAAACATGGCACAGTAGATAAAGGTATTAGTTAGATCCAGTGACAGGACCTAAAGAGTGTGAGTATACCTGGTTAAGGTGGTGGAGAACTTGGAGAGGGGAATTAACTGATAACTGACATCTATTAGACATGTCATGGAGAACTAGAACAGTCTACTCCAGTGAGCGAAATAGAGGTTTCAGTTCGACATTCCAACCACCTGAAGAAGGCTGGCGCGTACAACAGCTGAAACGTTGTAATAAATATGGCAACAAAGATGAGGACAATAGTGTGAATAATGTAAATAAAGCCTGCTTTGTGTTTTACCGACGACTCTAGATACTCACTCTTGAACCTCTCCCAACCTCCTCTGGATGTATTGTTGATGATTTAAACCAAAAATCTTCAAATTTGTATTCTTCACTCCATAGGACCTGTTGCTACTGATCTTCAGTTCTTGAGTAATTTGGCATATCTTTGATTCTGTTCCTTAACTTCTTGACAGTTATCCTTCCACTGAGACTATGTCTAACAAGGCTTTGGTAAACAATAGATGAATCAGCTGAAGGCTAGGTGCATCTCTTCAGTCCTGTGTCAGGTCTTTGCTGGAGTTTTTCCTCTTTCTTAAGGACATAGTCTTCAAATACACTTCATCTACAGTAGATAGTTTTTTAGCCCTTCCACTCCTTTTGTCTTTCAATAATTCAGTTTCCTCAAACTTTTTAAAGACACCATACTGAGATATACCAAATGTTTGGCTAATAGCTCTTTGAGAATCAGCTTGTTAGTGCAAAATTACTATTTTATACCTGTCAAGCTGTTATCTTTGACATGTTTTGAAGATACAACACCTGTAAAGAATTAAGAACAAATTAGGATGTTCTGAAAGATACAGATTTAAAAAATGATTTAATTCCAAGCAAGGTAATAATGCCACTAACATGCCAGTTGTTACTGAGTATGGAAGAGAATGAGAAAATTTTAGTGAGGAGAAAGGACAATGAAATCAAAAAATTCAGGAAGACAGGAGTGAGAACAAATAAAGTAATCAGGAAGACAGTAGATAATGATTGACATTGCATTTACATTTTTGAAGATCAAAGTTGGTCAGAATGCATGGTGCGAGAAGAGTTGCACAAGTAAGAAGTGTGTTTTAGCATAAAACTTATTGATTTCATGTTGAATTGGCTAGAAGTAACCATGAGACAAATATTAAAGGACCAGAAGTATTAAAATCTGAAGTACAATCAGCACTGGCCACAAAAAACAAAGCATCAGCAGGACCAGATAGAATTATAACAGAGATTTTTTTTATAATCATTTCACCCCAAGCAAGGCAATACCACCACTAAGATGCAAGGAGAAAGAGCAATAAAAGTATAAGACGATAAAAGATAACAATTGACATTGATCTTCAAAAAATTTAAGTACAAAGCTGATTAGGAAGCAATAATCCAGAAGAGAGTTCCACAGGTGAGAAGTGCAGTAGAAGAAACTATTAGCATAGAACTTACGGTTACATCTATCATTTCAACTGTAAAATAATAAGACCTTGCCGCCAATCTAGTACTACTAATATTTCTATGTTAAGCCTAAAATGCACATATAACTCTGTGTTATCTCAGTAGGAGTTAATTTCTGTTTAAATGAGAGATTTGCTTTCTGCCTAAAAATATGGTGTCATTATTATGAACATGTATGTATATATTTTTTAATCATTTCACTCCAAGCAAGGCAATAAACCCACTAAAACACAAGGGGGTTACTGACTGTGAGACAATATGAGAAAAATACACTATAAAGGAGAGAGAACAATAAAAAAAAAAAACAGGAATTAAGAAGACAGAAGATAATGATTGACAATGCATTTAACTTTGAAGATTAAAGTTGATTGAAAAATAAGAAACCTGAAGAGTTCCACAAGTGAGAAGTGCGAGAGAAGAAACTATTAGCATAGAACTTACATTTTTTACATCTAGCCATTTCAATTGTAAAAATGATGAGATCTTGCCACAAATGAAAGCGAGATGCCAAGTCAGGACCAAAAACATTGCAGATTCTTCTTTGGATTTTATCAAGAATCTTTATATAACAGGAGCACTAGACCAGATGTGGTAGCAATATTCAAAGCATGAATGAATGGTAGACTTATAAATATGAACAATAGATTCTGGAAAAAAAATGGAGAGAGGACAATAAAACAACAAGAATTAAGAAAAGAAAACATAGCAATTTATATTGTAATTATTTTTTTAAAATTCAATGTTCACTGGGAAGTAAGAAGCCAGAAGAGAGTTCCACAAGTGAGAAGAGTAAGAGAAAAAACTGTTAGCATCACTAAATATATAACAGGAGCACCAGATCAGATGTGGCAGCAATATTCAAAGCATGAATGAATGGTAGACTTATAAATATGTACAACAATGACACAGGGAACCAAGTTTCCTAGCAGTTAATTCAATATAATCTTTCCACTTCATGTCAGTGGAAAATGTTAACCCAAGAAGGTGTAGTGAGTAACACTTCTGGAGGTTAGCATCAGCCATGCCGAAGGAAGGTAAAAATGATTCTCTCAGGCAATTAAAAGAGAGCAGTTTCATTTTGGTGGCATTAAAATTAACAAACCATTTTTTGCCCCTGTTAAGAAATAAATGGTTGTGTCATTGGCATAGATACCAAGTTGAGAACTGATGACATCCTGAAAGTCATTGATGAAAATTAGGGACAGCATAAGTTTAAGGATAGAGTTTTGGGGGGACACCTTCATTAATGAAAAAGGATTTAGAATAGTAGCCATGCAAGACAACTTTTATTTTGTGATTTGATAAGAAAGGCTGAATCAAATTCATCCAGAAATACTCTAACCTTTCAAGTTGTGAAGAAGACCAATATGCAAAACCCTGCCATCAAATACCTTCATGGTATCCAAAAACAACTACCTGAGCTTCCCCATTCTTATCTAAAGCTGGATAGACTCTTTCAGCAATAACTGTAAACACATCAGCAGCTGAAAGTGAAAGCCATATTGCTTATCTGAAAGAAGACCCTGCAAGGTGAGATGCTTTATCAATTCAGAGTAGATTAGATCCTCTCGTATTTTGCCAAAAAGAGGTAGAAAGCTAATAGGTGGATTGAATGATCATATGGTTCAAGAAAGTTCTTAAAAACAAGAATTATAGATGAAGATTTCCAAAAAACAGCAAGGCACATATTGTACAGTTTAAAGAGAACAAGAGCCAGTAATGGAGAAAATTTCTTAAGGACTATTGCAGGGATACCATTAAATCCACATGCTTTGAGGGGATATAGTTTAGAGATGATAGCTGAAACTATGGACGGAGTTATATGCATATCACTCAATAGGGACTCAGTTCTAAATGGAAAGATAGGTAAAGATATTCCAGTTGAGTCGAGGAGAATTTCTGGATAAAACATTCCATTTTATCAATACAATAAGTTAACACCTCAAATTGAGTGAAGAGAGGTGAAATAGAAGACATTCTTATTTAAGACACTATGCTGGCAGCCTTAGATGATTTCAGCATTGACAAGATTATAGACATAATAAATCAAATATATACAACAGTGGTGATATACTGGAAGACCCAAGTAGATCCATTTTCATAGTGCTACCTCTGCAACCTGGTATAAACAAATGTGAACTACATTGGACAATCAACTTAAAGAGAATATAACAAAATTTATCACTTGAATTCTGATGAATAAAGCATGCAGCAGAATTAGGCTAAAATCTGACAAGAACAGCATGTTTTCATTAAAGACTCTGGAAAAAGGATGTAATATTTATGCTCAGAATGATATCAGAAAAAGCAATACAAAAGGACGTATACCTGTGTGAGTCTATCATGCACAAACATAGATACAAATACAAATCACATACAATGCCAAGCATTCATTAGTTAATTAATCACCACTAGGTTATTATAGACAATTTACAAATCACAGCAATGTGACAATTTTGTAATTGCTCTATTTTCATGTCGTCAATTTTGTGCACTTTTGGGAGAAATGGATCACAGAAGCTTTTTTTAAGTCTCCCCAAAGCTTGCTCACTGATTGGTTGATGCCAACCAATCAGATCGTCTGCACATGAAAAATAATTCTTCCTGCACAGCAATCTGGAGCCTATAGTCACTTATTTAAACAAGAATTTTTCTTAGCCAATCAGTGAGAATTCAGCTGCCAAATGAATCCACGACAGTTGAAACCATGCGCCAACCTTCTTACTCACACACACCACTCACATGCTGAACATACCTTGTATATACTCACATAATCTTTTCTAACATGGCAAAACAGTCATAATAAGAGACTCTCATGAACATTCTTCCAGTGAACTTTGAAATACTAAAATAACAGTTAAAGAGAGACAACTTTTTCTTACTTAAATGCATGCTTTCCTTCACATCATTGCTTCATATTGTACATCTTGTTAAATACATATTTTATGTGTAACAATGTCTTTTGGTTTCCCTTTTCTGCATCATCCCTGTTTACTAATCCAAAGTTAAATTAATGTGAAGTCTGTCACATACCTATGTTTTATAGATTATGCAAAAGGGTTTGATAAAGTACATTACAAAGAAATGTTGGAGGTACTCATTAACCTTGACAGGTTTGGGAAGGATATTTGAATAATCCAGAACTTATACTAGGAGCAAAACACCTGCAGATGGATAGAAAATGAACTCAGTAACTATAAAAAAAAATAGTGAAGGGTGTAAAACCAGGAGATATCTTATCACCAGACTTAACCTCTAGATTGAGGTAATACTGGGAGAATTAAAAGTCTTACCAAGATTCCTTATTGGCAGACATAATCTTGACAACATGAGAGATGTAAATGACACAATGTTGATAGCAGGCAGAGAAAGGAAACTACAGGAACTCTTACAGAAAGTAGGTAAGGAAAGTGAGAAGAAAGGACTAAACATAAATTATTCAAAGAGAGAATATATGGTTGTCATCAAAAGGAACAGCCTAACATTCAAATTAGAAATTGAAGATATCAAAATACAAATATAGGGTGACCCCAAAAAACGGGAACTTTTTAAAAATCCAATAAAACCAAGAGTGATGGAAAATTATTTTATTCATAGTAATTGAAACCTTAAAACATGCCATTTAAGAAACAATGATGGAATTTTCATTTCTTAAAAATGACGTCCTGTAGATGGCGTCCTCCTGTATGAATGAATTCTTGAAATCTGCTGTTGAGATTCCTCATTGACTGCTGCAACATCTTAGATGGGATACTGTGAATTTCATCTTGAATTCTAAACGGTGAAATGTTTACTTGCACAAGGTCTCTGTCTTGCCATGTTGCCACTTGCTCATGTCTGGCAATACGCACTTCAAAAATTCACATTTTTTGGGGTCACCCTGTATTTAAATATCTGGGAAGTGTTTTAACAGAGGACGGAAAGTGTGACACTGAAATCCGAAGTTGCATTGGGATAGCAAAAGTGCCTTCTAAAAGCAGAGCAAAGTAATAAAAGGACACTTATCAGAAAGAGATAGTTGAAATTTCCAGAAAACATAATGAGGAAAGAGGGCTTAGAAAATTTGATGCTCACAGGACATATTGAAAGCAAGAGGGATAAAGAAAACAGTGTATAATCTATCTAATGAGTTTGTATTAATAGTTGGCAAAACAGGGATGAGGAGAGATAGAAAAAGGATGAACTTTACTAAGAGCTACAAAGGAGAGGAAATTGTGGAGAGCCATGATCATCCACGTTCTGAAAGGACACGACACCTATACAAGGTCAAGGTGAAAATGAGTCTCACTGAGAGTGCAGCTGTTCATGTTATTAAAACTATGCAAGCTGTCTAAGTAACAAAGAGAATGAAAGTGAGAAGAATAAAAAGAGAGGTGGGAAAGAAAGTAATATATATAAAGTTCGAGTGACGGGGAAAGAAATCTATATATACAGAGAGAGGACGAGAGAAAGAAATCTATGTAGAGAGAAGATGAAAGAAAGGAATATATACAGAGAGGATGAAAGAAAGAAATAGAGATCAAGAGTGAGAGAGGATGGAAGAAAGAAACTGAGAGGACTAAAGAAAGAAAATAGAGAGTGGGAGAGAGAGAAGGTGAAAGAAAGAAATATAGAGAGAGGATTAAAGAAAGAAACAGAGATAGGGAGAAAATGTAAAAGGAAAGAAATAGAGGGAAACAAATATATGTAGAGGGGATTAAAGAAAAAAATGGAGAGAGAGAGAGAGAGAGAATGTGAAAGAAAGAAATATATATATATATATATATATATATATATGAGAGAGAGAATTAAAAAACTATAGGGAGAAAAACAAGGGAATTAAATAAGCAAGGGAGAATTTGTAGAAAGTTTAAAAAAAAATAGAATAGGATTTATAGCCAATGACACAAAAAAAAAAAAATGGATTTTTTTTCCAGGCACCTCATTTTTTAAGAAAGAAAAGATTGCAAAAAGCTGATCAAATGGAAATGATTAAAAAAAAAAATAGAAATGAAGAGAAAACTAACAATTGGTGGTAAAATGTATAACAAGATTTGATTGGCTGAAAAGGTATCTCTAAAAGGTGGAATGGAAATAATGGAGGATGACTTATGAATATTGGATTAGATTAAAAATGAATGAAGTAAATAGGAGGAAGTTAGAAAAAAATGGAAGGGGCAGTGATAAGAATGAAAGTAGAAAAATTAAAACAAGAAGGATAGAAAAGAAATAGAAAAATAACAAGTGAAGAAGTAGATATACAATGGACAATAGAAAATAAAAGAGAAGTGAGAGTCAGGTGCAAATAAAAGAAGAAATGAATGAAGAATGAGTGAGATAATGTGGAAGAAAGTAGTAAAAGAAAAAAAAACAAAGAAATAGTGAAAAAAATGAATGAAAAATAAATGAAGAAAAATAAAAATGTAAATGAAGGTTAAAAAGAAACAATGAAAGAAGAAAAGAATTAATGAGTAAGAAAATTAAATACAGAAGGAAAGTAGAAAAAAGTATGAAAGTGAGGAGGCCAGAAAAAATGAAAAAAAGATGGAAGAAAAACAATCAAAAGAAGAAATAAAAGAAAGAAAAGCAAAGGACAAAGATAAAGAACAAATGAAAGTAATGCAAAGAAAGGAAAAAAGCAAAGCAATGAAGCAAGAAATAAAAGAAAAAGAAAAGAAATCAATGGTAGAAGTGAGAAACAATGAGGAATGCAGAAAGGAAAGCATAAATGAGCAAAAAAATAAAGAAAGAAGGAAAAAGTATACAAGTGAGAAGAAAACAAAAAAAAAAGTAAAAAGAAAAAAAAGAGGATTAAATGAAAATAAAGCAATGAAAAAAAATTGAATTTTTAATACAAAGCAAAAAAAAAAAAATTAAAGAAAAAAAAAGAAAACAAATACAAAGCAAAAAAAGAAAGAAAAAAATAATTAAAAAAGAAAGAAAACAAAAAAAAGAAAGAAAGAAATATAAAGAAAAAAATGAAATAAAAGAAAAAAAAAAATTAGAAAATCGGTGGTTTGAAAAAAGAAAGAAAAAATATAAAGAAAAAGAAAGAAAGAAATAAAAAAAAAGAAAAGAAAAAAATTGGCAGAAAAAAAAGAAAAAATACAAAGAAAAAAAAGAAATATTTGCCTAAAAAGAAAGAAATAAAAAAAAAAAAAATTTTTCGCTTCTTCCTTCTGGAAACAAAAAAAGAAAGAAAATTGCTTTTAAAAGAAAAAATAAAAGAAAAAAAAAGAAATCAGAAAAAAAGAAAGAAAGAAATGAAAAAGAAAAAAATACAAAGCAAAAAAAAGAAAGAAAAAGCAAAAGAAAGAAATACAAGCAAAAAAAAAGAAAAAAAAAAAGAAAGAAATCTTACAAACAAAAAGAAATAAATATAAAGAAAAAAAAAAAGAAAAAAAAGAAATTCTGGTTCTGAAGAAAGAAATAAAAGAAAAGAAAGAAAATAAAAGCAAAAAGAAAGAAAAAATATAAAGAAAAAAAAAAAGAAAGAAATCAAAGCAAAAAAAGAAAAAAAAAAAAGAAAAAAAGAAATAAAAAAAAAAAAAAAAAGTTTAAAAAAAAGAAAAAAGAAAAACAAAAAAGGAGAAAAAAAAGAAAAAAAGAAACAAAATTTAAAAAAAAAAAGAAAGAAATACAAAGCAAAAAAGAAAGAAAGAAATACAAAGCAAAAAAGAAAGAAAGAAATAAAAAGTTTAAAAAAAGAAAAAAATACAAAGAAAAACATAAGAAAGAAATAAAAAAAAAAAAAAGAAATAAAAAAAAAAAGAAAGAAATATAAAAAAAAAAAGAAACAAAGCAAAAAGAAAAAAAGAAATATAAAAAAAAAAAAAGAAATATAAAAAAAAAAAGAAATATAAAATGAAAGAAATAAAAAGGAAATGCAAAAGAAAGAAAAAAAAAAAAAGAAAAAAGAAATAAAAATCATAAAAATCAAAATGAAAAAGTAATGCATAGATTAAAAAAGAAAGAAAGAAAAATATAAAAAATCAAAAAAAAAGACAAGTACTCAAGGCAAATATTCTTGACATTGATTCTTAGAGAAAAAAATTGAAATGTTAGGAAATAACCAATGAAGAAAAATATAACAAGATAAATATGACAAAAAAAAAAAATCAAGGTAAGATCAGCAAGAATAAAGAAAAGACGTAACATTGATTGAAATAAACTGTCTTTAGATAGATTACCCTATAAAAAAACCTTGTTAAAAAAGAATAAAGGGATATGAAAAAATTAAGGGGGATGATAAAAAAAATGCCCTTATTATGTATAAAAGAAAGTATGAGAAAGAAAAAAGGTGCAAAATATGCCTGTAACAGATTAAATATGTGAGACAAAGTCCCTGTTAGACAAAGAGAAACATATTTTGAAACACAAGAAAAAAAAAGGATTTGTTGAATATTTATGGAATTGAAAGAAAAGGAAACAGAGGAAGATTGTGTGCTTTGTTGGTTGATATCTAAAATAAAGTATAAACCAGAACATTGAATACTTATTTTCAAGGCAGATAGGATCGTCCTACTTTGGAACAATGGTCCAACACAATCTTCCTACTCCTCTAACTTTGATGTGACTTTAAATTAAGCTTAATAATAAGTGAGATAGGAGGCACGGTGGAGTAATGGATAGCGACTCGGATTGAGAAATCGGAGAGACAAGTTTGAATTCCAGTCAGATCCATTACATTCCCTTATGTACTAATACCCTTAGGAAAGATATGAATCCTCTTCTTCTCCCCTAGTTATAGATAAATAGCAGGACAGACCGGGTTCTACAGGCTTGGATGGCAACTGGTCTACCGCAGAAAGAAATGGCAACCTACTGCAGGAAAAAATCTGCCTCATCATTCATATATTGAAAGATACATGATTGCCTAAGCATGTATCACGAATGGCACATAACTAAGTGAGACTCAGAGCAAGGAAAGGTGATACAGAAAGATTTCCAGAAAAAATGAAATTACGGCTCTCCACAACTTCCTATCCTTCAAAGCTCTTCGCAATGTTTGCCCAATTACCATCCCTTCCAATCTGTTCTGCCATCTATTTACACAAGCTCATTAGGCTAGTTACTGCTTTCACCTGTTCCTCTTGTCCTCAATATGTCCTGTGAGTATCAAATTTACAATGCCTTCTTTCTCATTATGTGTCTCAAACTTTAACTGTCTCTTTCTAATTTTATGTATATTTGTCTTTTTTTGGTTTCCATTTTCTTAAAAATTCCTTATTGCTTATATGGCTCTCTCATGATATTCTCAGCATAATGAAAAAATTGTAACACACACAGAGCAGAGAGTAAGACAGACAGGGAAAAGAGAATTTATGACATACACAGAACAGAAAATAAGACAGACAAAGAAAAATTTTGACATACAAAGAACTGAGAGAAAGACAGGCAGTGAAAAGAGAATTTATGACATATATAGAACTGAGAGAAAGACAAGGGAAAAGAGAATTTATGACATACATAGAACAGAGAAAAGAACAGGCAAAGACTAAGAAAAATTTATGACATACAAAGAACTGAGAGAAAGACAGGCAAAGACTAAGAACTGAGAGAAAGACAGGCAAAGACAAAGAAAAATTTATGACATACAAAGAACTGAGAGAAAGACAGGCAAAGACAAAGAAAAATTTATGACATACAAAGAACTGAGAGAAAGACAGGCAAAGACAAAGAACTGAGAGAAAGACAGGCAAAGACAAAGAAAAAAAACAATGACATACAAAATACTGAGAGAAAGACAGGCAAAGACAAAGAAAAATTTATGACATACAAAAGAACTGAGAGAAAGACATAAAGAAAAGAACTGAGAGAAAACAGGCAAAGACAAAGAAAAATTTATGACATACAAAGAACTGAGAGAAAGACAGGCAAAGACAAAGAAAAAATTTATGACATTTTCAAAGAACTGAGAGAAAGACAGGCAAAGACAAAGAAAAATTTTATGACATTGTTTTTAAAACTGAGAGAAAAGACAGGCAAAGACAAAGAAAAATTTATGATATACAAAGAACTGAGAGAAAAGACAGGCAAAGACAAAGAAAAATTTATGACATACAAAGAACTGAGAGAAAGACAGGCAAAGACAAAGAAAAAT
This sequence comes from Acanthosepion pharaonis, assembly GCA_903632075.3. Taxonomy (NCBI): domain Eukaryota; kingdom Metazoa; phylum Mollusca; class Cephalopoda; order Sepiida; family Sepiidae; genus Acanthosepion; species Acanthosepion pharaonis. The sequence goes on along the minus strand of CAHIKZ030001830.1, from coordinate 489,112 downwards.
TTAAACATACAAAGAACTGAGAGAAAGACAAGGAAAAAAGAATTTATGAATAACATAGAACAGAGAAAAGAACAGGCAAAGACTAAGAAAAATTTATGACATACAAAGAACTGAGAGAAAGACAGGCAAAGACTAAAAACTGAGAGAAAGACAAGCAAAAGAAAAAGAAAAAAATATGACATACAAAGAACTGAGAGAAAGACAGGCAAAGACAAAAAGAAAAATTTTTTTGATACAAAGAAGTGAGAAAAGACAGGCAAAAAGACAAAGAACTGAGAGAAAGACAGGCAAAAAGACAAAGAAAAAATTTATGACATAAAAGAACTTAGAGAAAGACAGGCAAAAGACAAAATTAAAATTTATGACATACAAAGAACTGAGAAAAGACAGGCAAAGACAAAGAACTGAGAGAAAGACAGGCAAAGACAAAGAAAAATTTATGACATACAAAGAACTGAGAGAAAGACAGGCAAAGACAAAGAAAAATTTATGACATACAAAGAACTGAGAGAAAGACAGGCAAAGACAAAGAAAAATTTATGACATACAAAGAACTGAGAAAAGACAAAGAAAAATTTATGATATACAAAGAACTGAGAGAAAGACAGGCAAAGACAAAGAAAAATTTATGACATACAAAGAACTGAGAGAAAGACAGGCAAAGACAAAGAAAAATTTATGACATACAAAGAACTGAGAGAAAGACAGGCAAAGACAAAGAAAAATTTATGACATACAAAGAAGTGAGAGAAAGACAGGCAAAGACAAAGAACTGAGAGAAAGACAGGCAAAGACAAAGAAAAATTTATGACATACAAAGAACTGAGAGAAAGACAGGCAAAGACAAAGAAAAATTTATGACATACAAAGAACTGAGAGAAAGACAGGCAAAGACAAAGAACTGAGAGAAAGACAGGCAAAGACAAAGAAAAATTTATGACATACAAAGAACTGAGAGAAAGACAGGCAAAGACAAAGAAAAATTTATGACATACAAAGAACTGAGAAAAATCCAGGCAAAGACAAAGAAAAATTTTATGACATACAAAGAACTGAGAGAAAGACAGGCAAAAGACAAAGAAAAAATTATGACATACAAAGAACTGAGAGAAAGACAGGCAAAACCACAAAGAAAAATTTATGACATACAAAGAACTGAGAGAAAAGACAGGCAAAGACAAAATGGAAAAATTTATGACATACAAAGAACTGAGAGAAAGACAGGCAAAGACAAAGAAAAATTTATGACATACAAAGAACTGAGAGAAAGACTGACTGACAGACAAAAACAAAGAAAAATTGTGACTTACAAAGAACAGAGTAAGACAGAGAAAAAGAAAGATATAACAAACAAAGAACAGAATGAAAGATAGACAGGGACAAAGATAGTTTTTAACAAACAATGAATGAAGAGAAAGACAAATAGAAAGAAAGAAACAATGAAAATTCATGAGATACAAAGAGAGCAAAAAACAGACAGACAGAAACAAAGAAAATTTGTAATACAATGAGCAAGGAGAATTGTAGACAGAAAGAAACAAAGAAAATTTATGAGCTGCAAAGAACAGAGAGTAAGACAGACAGACACAGAAAAAGAAAATTGATGATATAAATAAAATGGAGAAAAAGATGTACGTACATACATACATACATATATACATACAAAAGAAATTTGTGACATAAATATTATGGAGAGAAAAACAAAGAGAGACAAAGAAAATTTGTTGCATATCAAGAGAGAAAGAACATATATAAGTGTGTTTTTCTTAACTTTTTGTAGTGAATGAGATGTAAATGTCCACATAGATGATAAAGAGAAAGTGTGATAGAGATTTATATGGAATGTATTTATATCTGTGGGAATGTGATATATGCAAGAAAAAGAAGGAAATGAGGAAAGAATGAGAAAGTGGGAAAGAAAGAAGGTTTGGAAGAAGATGGAAGAGAAATGTCACTTTTATCCATTTGTCTGGGGTTTTTTGGTGACTATTTTTTGAAAATAGTTTTTCATTAGAATCTGAAAGGAAAGGAAATGTTCTTAATGAAAAAGCAAGAATAAAAAAAAAAGACATAAAAAATAGAACGTTAAAAAGACATAAAAAATAGAACAGGTAAATTATGTTAAAATGAAAAGGACAGAGACATGAAGATGCTAAAATATGATTGGATGATTAGAAATGAATCAACCAATGGAATAGAAAAAAAAGATTCATACATATAGATATAAAGAAAGAAAGAAACTGATAAAGAGAAGGGAAGAAAGCAAAGAATAGGATATGTGTATTATTAAAACTCTTTTACAATGGCAAATCAAAAAATATTAAAGAAAGTGAAGAAAGGAAAAGAGAACAAATTAAGATGACATATAAGAGTCAAAAGAGAAAACAATTGGAGAAAAATAAGAAAAAAGATTAAAAAAAATTAGCTGGAATTCATGCAAAGTAAAAAAAAAAAAAGGGATTATTGTGATATTAAAAAATGAATATATAATTTTTTCTTTTCGTGTCCACCTCTTCCTAAGGAAACAAAAATAAACTATATATATATATATATATATATATCTTTAAATTTGAGAAGGGACAAAAAATATCAGAATTTATAAATGCTATTCAATATTGCAACGCACTTCAAGCAACTCTTTCCTTTACACAGATTTAAGTTTCTTGAAATAGTTTTGCATAAAACACCTGCTTACAAATGGAGCAGATTCAGTAGAAAAAAAAACAAGATTTGCTTTTTCTTCATTTAAAAAAAAAATAAAGCAAGAGAATTTTCGAAATAAGAATTTGTTTTGTGCCTGTTCATCCAACTATTGATCAAACTGATGTAAGCTGGCATTAACAGCTTATCATCAAAACTAAGATGAAATTCAGGTAACATTTTGATCTATCATTAATTTTGATCAAACAAAGCTGATCTTGCCAATAGTAAAGGCAATAGTAATATTAGCTGCTTCCTTATAAGGAAACATTTGCCATTCATGTCAAGCAACCAGTACTACTTTATGAAATTTATAAAATCTTTCTCTTATAACTATTTTTTCAGGAAAATAGGTTTCTCAAGTCCAGTAAATGTTATTGCTCTTTCTAGTAGGGTTTCCCTCCTAACCTTTTGTTTGAAGTAGTGTGGAAGGTCAACATCTTGATTATATCATTATTTTCTCTTCCAGTTACATGTGCTACCCATTTTAGTTGTTGCTGCTCCTGTTGAAAGTCTGCAACTGATGTGTAGTATCTCTTATTTATTATAGTTCTTTGTGATTCTGCAGCACCAGTCCACAAGGTTTGAAGAAATGTGATCTTTGACAAAACTCACAGGCTTCACTCATTTTTAACCATTGATCTGAGAAAGCAATTGTATACAGCTGACAATTTAGATATTTGTGAATGATTCTGGTGCCATTAATGACAACTATATGAAAGTCTTGATCTGATGAGGCTAATTAACAACATGTTAATGTTTTGGTTTTGTAGAAATTTGTGGTGTTAAGCAAAACTACCTTTAGCACAATCTATCCTATATTCAATTTTATTATCTCCTATACTAAATTTATTATAACTGATATATACACAAAGGTATCTGAAGTGTTTAGTATAGGGACCGCCACTTAGTACGGACACAGTACCCTTAATTCTTATATATATGGTAGGTACCTGCAGAGAAATGTGATACCTAAGCTTCAGAATTAATTTTTTAAAGTGTAAACTCTTTCTTGAAGCTTTAATTTTAGTTTTAATTTCAAGGCAATAAATTAAACTTAATATTTCCAATAATCAAAATACTTTGCTTATTTCAAAAACTAATTTAAATTGACTGGAAGGAGTTATCTGTTTTGATTGTCTTTCATAGAAATGTAATTCTTTTTATTAAAATCTTCAAAAAATAAAATACACTTTTCTGTAACTTTATTAGAGGAATATTAACTGATGTAAATCTGATTTGAAACAAATATTGTTTACTTAAAGTTTAAAATATTGCAGAAATGCATTTTTAACCCAAAAGTAGCTGTGTTGATAGTCTGATAAAAGGTCTAATGTTCTATGGAGACTGTAAAATATAATTGAAGAATAATGATGTGAGCACCGTTTTTACATAATTTTTAAGAAATAGTAATCTTAAAAATTTAGGAAAATATTCTCCATAATCTATGTTTTATTGAATTTTAGTAATGTTGGCTATAAATTTACTTTAGTTATTGCTCATATTTTCTGATAATGTTGTGTATGGTCATTGGTTTCTACATACACAGAAAAAAACAAATCTAACTTTCACTTAATAATAATATCATCTCAAAGGCTAAAATAAATATCGAATTTTTAAAAGATTTAAAACTTAATAAAAATTTTCTAATTATAATTAAAAAAAAAAAAAAAAATTGAAAACAATTATTCTAAAAAAATTCATTATTCATCAAAATTTGTTCTCCTAAGAATATATTGTCCATAATATATTGTATTTATAAAACCAATTAAAAGCTTTTCTAGTTAAATAATGTCATAGTTTTATTGAATTCTTTATTTTAATATACAGAGCAGATTTTTGGTAAATGGTGTTTCTGTTTGACAAAAATTGATGATTTTAATTCTTCTGAAGAGGCTGATATCTTAATTTCTCAAAATTTCATGAAACTATGTAAGTGGGGGTAATGTATGTAAAAAAAAAAAAAATATTTTTACCAAAATTTCCTAAAATACAAAATTTCAAAAAATAATTCAATTCATTTGTGAATAAGTCTTGAAAATTTCATCAAAATCTAACAATTATTTGATTTTTGCAAAAATTTCCAAAACAATGGAAAAAAAGAATGTTAAACTTCCCATAGTAATCTTTGGCTTACTGTTGATGCAACGAAAAACAAGATTTTTAACCAAAATTTTGAATGTACTAGAAAGGTTAAAAAAAAAATTAAAATAATCAAAAAATACTTTGGTCTTTCCTTTTCATAATAACAAACATTTTGACAATAAAACTGTTTTTTTTTTTTTTTATCAATATTGGGGACTTTATTTTTTTATTGCAGTATAGTCATGTTAGAAAATTTTAGAGATACCTAAACAATAGCAAATTCCATATTCTGAATTTTTATGATGGATACAGGATGTGCCAACACAGCTTTCATTCCAGTTCCCTAATTATAGTTTCTGTTTTGGAAAGGTTTATCTTGAGTCATATTTCTTGTAACAACTTGGTAGAGGATATTGTCTTCTATTGATTGATTTGCTTGGGATATGGCATGGAATGTGTAAATCATCAGTGTCCATCTCTTCATATTTAAAAAAAATCAGTGTTTGACAAATAACTGTATAAAGTAGCAACATTAACTCAACCAAGTACAGAAGTTTAAATATCTAGGAAGTCTTTTAATAGACAGTGGAAATATGAGACCAAAATCAGAAGATTTACTCTCTAAAGACTAAGCAAAGTCTTCAGAAACAGGAAATTGTCATTAGAAACAAAGAAAAGAGCACTGAACGGCTATGTGATATCAGTCCACCTATATGACAGTGAATGATGGACAGTTTGCTTAAAGACCAGACTTGAGGTCACAGAAATGTCGTTCTACAGAAGGATGCTGAGCATGCTATGGCATATGTAAGGAACAAAGATGTTTTAAGGAAAATGGAAACAAAATGGAGACTTATACTCAGAATCAGAAAGAAATAGCTGAAATTTATTTGACATATAATTAGAAACAAAGACTTGGAAAAATGATAGCGAATCCTGGACAATTTCCTTAAAGTTGTTTTTTTAAGGCAATTCACCGCAAGCAAGGTGGGAGTAGCACTAGTATGCAAGGGGTTACAGAGGATTGAGAACAAGAGTAAAGAGGCATGTTTGAGGAAAGGTTACAATGAAGGGCAGGGAACAAGCTCAGGGAGTCAGATGTCGATTGACATTACAATATTTGAAGATTATAGTCATCAGGGAAGCAAATAAGGGTTAGGGAGTTCCACAAATGTGAAGTGTAGAAGAAGAAGCTGTTTGAGAAGAAGAGATGGTTACATTAGGTCACAGAACATTAATTCTACAGAAGGATGCTGAGCATACCATGGAATGTGTAAGCAAGAAGAATGTCTTAAGGAAATAAAACAGAGACTTATACTTAGAATCAAAAAGCAGTAGCTGAAATTTATTGGAGATATAATTAGAAACAAAGACTTGGAAAAATGTCAGTAAATGCTGGACAATTTCCTTAAAGATGAAGACAAGACTTGAGATCATAGAACAGTAGTTCTACATGAATGAAGTCTTGGAAAATTTCACACACACAGGACATACTTCTTTCCCACAGATGAAATGACGAATTTTAATAAACAGAAAGTTTGAATAAAGATATTCTTTCCAGATTTTTAAAATTATTCAAGCAAGAGTAAATGATTATATTCCTTAAGAAAAGAAAAAAAATAAAAGATAAATCTTGACATTTACCTGTGTTTTGGTTGCTGCTTTTTAAATAAGTGAACGAAGGAGTCAGTCAGACTGAGACGGCTTTCAAAAAGAAAACTCTCCAAAATGAGAATTATTTGCAGTTGTGAACCTTTCTGGCAAATTAAACAGAATGAATAATGGGATTGCATTTAAATTTGATGACCCTACAATAATGAATGGTGTGTAATAACATTTTGTGGAATCCCTAATGGACTGCTCGTCTGCAAGTTCAAGAATTCAAGAAAGAAATATTTGCTTTATATTCACTTTTAAACTTCAAATGTAATTAATCAATAAACAAGAACTTCAAATCTGCAATTTGTAACATGAGTCTGTTAGGTTTTACTGGAGCTGTTCTCCTAATTGTTACCTGTAATTTTTTTTATTTCTTCTTATATATATATATATATATATATATATATATATATATATATATATATATATATATATCCAGGTAAAATAAGAACAAATGACTATAATTCCACTATATGTAACATTTAATTTAAAAGAGGCCTCAATACAGAGTAGAACTAAATATTATTTATTTTAGGATATTAAAAAGAAAACATATTAAAAAATCACTACTCAGGTTTCAACACCACAAATGTGTCTCTTCGGGCAATGTTAAACCACTGGCAAGTGAAAGATTAATTTAATTTCAAAAGAAGAATACATTAAAAAAAAAAGCTTGTGGGATTTGCAGTAATTAGCCAATTGAATGTAACCTATGCTAAATTCAAACATCCTGGGAAAATTTTTTTTAAAGGTCATCACATGAAGGTGTCTGCATATACATCCCAGACAATTTTCTTATGGACAAATGCAAGTTGTTACATTATTTCATAATAATGTATCAAAGTCTGACGTTCAGCTTCTTACATGGAATTTTATAGTTGATAAATAAAAGGCCCCTTTAAGAAACTGGTAAATAACTTAACCGTTTGAAAAAAAAAAATATATATATATATAGAAGAAGTAATATGCATATATATATAAAATTGAAAAACTATTGAATGACAGGCTAATTCTAAAAACAAAGTCACCTGCGTAAATGTGAAAAAAAAAGTAAAATGAATGGAGCACTTTGGCTGCTTGGCATTTGTTTACGTTTGTAAAAACAATATATGCTAGATTTGGCTGACTCGTTATGTCAAGTGAAGATGGCTCAGTGGTAGAAGCTCTGACTGACACAAAATTGGTTGGGTTTTTATCTGGGCTTGAGGCATTCAGTTGTCTAGTTGCACTGAGAAGCTGTGATACAGCGAAACAGTACTGTCTGCGAATGACATAAATATATGTCTATAATATATATTGTGGTCGAAACCCAGGTTGTGAGGTAGGCTGGCATTTTATCCATTTCTTAAATATATATATATATATATATATATATATAATAACAATGATTGTTTAAATCCAAAATCTTGTTGACTATTAAATTATTAATGGAGAGCACATTTTTGGTGAACATATTCTATAAATAAAGTGCTTAGTTATAATAAATAGTGAATTTTCTTCTGATTGGAGCTTTTTTATTTATTCAGTGTGTGTGTATATATATATATATATATATATATATATATATATATATATATATAGTATAAATCACAAAAAAGTCAAAATTAATCCGTGACAGTCTGTTTTAAGCTTGAATGCAATCTTCAGGCCATGTAATGTTTTGGATCGACTATATATAATATATGCTGGTCAATTGTGGGTAGAAGGTCTATTGTATTATCCTCTTGGCTATTGGGTGTGCAGTAATAATTGTGGAAACAAATGTTAATGTTGTTTGTTAACTTTTTTACTTACTTATTTTTACTTTTGTCTCACTTCTTGCCTGTGGAACTCCCTTCTTTTTACTTGCTTCTTGATAGCTAAAATATTCAAACATTTAAATGCAACATCAACTGCCATCTTCTACCTTCTTGAATCCCATCATTTTCTGTCCTTTCTTCAGTCTTTTCTCTCATTTTCACTCCCTGTAACCCCCTGCATACTATTGGCATTGCTGCCTTATCTGGAATGCAATTATTTTGTTTTTAAAATATGCATATATATATATATGGTACATTCAATGGAGGAAGAGCATATTTGATAGTTTTGCAGCAATACGTGCTTAAAGGTTTTGGTCAGTTTTGATCAACAATTTCTTTTCATGGTTAGCCATAAGGAATTGTAAATGTAGAACTTACACTTAAGCAAAATAACAATAATAATATTTATTAAGAACTTATTACAAGAAATATCAAGTTTTATGAAAACATTATTGACAATTAAGTATTTAGTTACATAACAAATAAAAAAATTATAAATTTTGTTGCTATATTCGATTTGTGGTTCGTTTTTTTCATTTTCTCCTTTGTTATTGGCAGCATTTTAGAAAACTTTGGCTGCAATGCTAAGTTTCCTAAGATGAACAAACTGAAGCTATTTTGTTTATGCTTTGTTACCTGTCTTTTCCATTGTTGCTTTTAGATCACTTTCTTCCAGTCATTTTGATGGGCAATAGCGAAATTCTGAAATTTAGAATGATCTTGAGACATTTAAAAAATAAAACCCTCCAAAAAATATATTTTTTTAACAAAAAAAAAATAAATGATTTTTGATAAAAACCTTAAATGTTTCAGTTATTAACAAAATGATATTCCACAGACAAATCTATGGTTTATGTTACCTCATCTCATTACATGGTTATGAACTATAAACCTAAATTGAGCTTGAAATATTGTGTAATTGACTTCATTGTTTTGTAAAATACTTAGAATATACTTGGAATACTTGAATATAATGAATAATTTGCAGCGAAAAAAGCAATTTTTGATTTTTTTTTTGAATATGTAATCCTCCAGGCGAACATTTTAAATATATATATATATAGTTATTTATTTGAAAATTATGACATAAATATGTTATAAAATCACTACAAAAATAGCCATTTTGTTGGTTATTGGAATCTATTCCGTATACACCATATATTGGGTATATATGATATTATTATTTAAAGATATGTAATCATTACCACACAGAAATGTTTCCAAACTTAAACCTTAAATATAAATATTATGTTCTACTCTGTATCTGAGCACTGATTTTAAAAATAAATGCTAAAGAACTCTTGATTATAAATCTGAAAACTTCTTTCTTTTTTTTTTGATTTATAATATTTCATGTGTGTATATATATAATATATATATATATATATATATATATATATATATATATATATATACATACACCACCCAAATATAAGGGGCTGTATATGGAATAAATTCATATAACCAAAAATATTCTTAAAAAGAGTGATCAATGCAAATTCACTAGCAAATATAGTTTATTTGATGCTTATAACATAAATATTTTATAAAATTGATTTTAGAAATAATATTTTTTTTCAGGAATTCTTTGTGTTTATTTTCAATGAGGCTGTTGTCCTGAAATGCCCTTTATTCTACATTCACCCTATCAAAAATAAGACACCAGAAAATATTTTGTAGTGATTTTATTCACATATTTCCAATCTTTAAAATTTTTCATTATATATAATTTGAAATTTGGGCATAATCCCTCTTTTATACAAAAAATTAAAATATAGAACTCCAGTAAATAAATTAATTATTAATATAAAAATTTAAAACTAATAACCTTTGTCAAATAAGTAATAACTCAAATGGTTTTCTATCCAAATTAGTACGAATAATGAAAAAAATATTTACAAATTTCAACATGTCCCTTAAGCAACTGTGTTCCTGATCAATACAAATTCATAAATAATCATATTGGATATACTACAACATGCCTAACAAGAAGACTCACATTACATCTCCATGGTCATAGCTCAGTTAGGTCTCATTTTAACATACATGAACACCTACCAATCTCTGTCCACCACATACTCATTGATAATACAAATATAATAGCCTCATTGGCATGTAAAAAAGGCTATAAATAATGGGAGCATTATTTATAATAAAATTTTTAAAAAAGCAAACACTCAATAATATCAACTATGAACACAGCCACAATGTGTTGACCATGTTTGGAAAATAAAACATTTCTATAACTCTAGATACATACATAAACAATTCATACATTCAGTTAAAAGCAAAATTAAAATCATCCTTGATAATTTATTCTTTCTGGCAATTCGATCAGTTGATGCCTTCAGGCTTTAGGCATCCTGGGTCTGATGGTAAACTACGTCTGCATCCTGGGTATGACAATAAACTGCACCCGCGTTCTGTGTATGATGATAAACTATATCCAACAGCAAGGCCTCTGATCAGGAGGTTTTGAGGAGCGTGGAACCACCTCTTAATTGCTGGGGTTCCCAGGTCCACTCTGACCTGGGGTGGTAGCACCCGTTAGGGTCCCAACTATGGGCAAATAGTTAACCACAAAACTGGGTTTAAATTCCTTCAGTACATTTTTTGAAAAAAAATTAACAGGAATACATTTTTTGAAATTGATTTTTGAAGAAAAATAATATTACCAGCAGTACACTTTTGTAAAAAAAATATTACCAGTAATGAATTTTGGAAAAAAAAAAAAATAGATTACCAGATGAATATAATTTTTTTGAAGGAAATATTTTTCAATAATAAAATTGTTATTAAATAACCCATTGAGTTTGATATGCCATAAAACAAATCAAACCAAACCAATTCAAGTTTTGGCTTGTTTTGTCTTTTATTGACTATGTCTTTGTTTTAGATATAGTTGTGGCTAATTTTATGTTGAGTTTAGATAAATTCTTTTCGATTGTAGTTGTTTTTTAGAGAGAATAATATATATATATATATATATATATATATATATATATATAATTAGGTTTATTTTAAAATTAATCCATTTTTTCAAAACTAAGGAGGATAAAATTGATGAGAGCTATCAATGTAAATCTAGAGCAAATAATTTAAATAAAAAATTATGGAACCTTAAAAGTGGTCTGTTTTATATAAGTTATATATATATATATATATATATATATAATTTTAAGATATTTTTTTATGTTTATATGTTCTTTTATAGATACAAATATTTAAGTAAATGCTCTGTTTATAATAAACAGTATTAAACAACATTTACCAGCCTGAATGTCCAAGAAAGTTTCATAGAAAATATGTGCCCTCCGACAAGAATTGAACCTGTATCCTATACGAAACTGTCATATAGCCTGACATGCCTTTACCGATTGGGCCACAGAGGAGCATTTAGTTAGCAAGGTTGATTTTACTATATTTAAACACAATTCTCCATGATTTTCTCTCATACATTCATATCTGCTCAATGTGTATCCAAATATAAACAAATGACGTTACACATTATGAAATAGACAAAGTTCGACAATTATTTTTTAAGACATTTTTAAAATAAAAGTAAATAAGTAAATAAGTAAAATCGACCTTGCTAACCAAACATTCCTCTATAAGAAGTACGTATAAATATAAAAAAATGTATTAAATATATATATAAAGTTGTTGTATATATGCATATTGTGACAACTTTATTAACAAAGACTTATTGAGAATTGCTTATAAAACCCAAAAGTACATCAGACAACTGAGATTCAAATTTTCAGTGGAAACAAGAAAAATGTTTCAAAATATAAAAAACTATTAATGAGCAAATCCTTAAAGAAATTTAATTGGTCTTTAACCAAATTTGTATAAATTAAAAATCACTAATAAATAAATGCTATGATATGACTAAGAATAAATTACAAGACGATAGAATGCATAGTTATCAGCAAAAGGATGAGCCCAAAATGCAAATTACAAATTGGGGATAGTAAAATCAAACAAGTACAGAAATTTAAATATCTGGGAAGTGTTCTAACAGAGGGCAGAAAGTATGGCACTTACATCTGAAGGCATAATGGAATGGCCAAAGATGCATTTCAAATGCTACACCAAGTATTAAAAGAAATTTCATTAGAAACAAAGAAAAGAGTACTGAACTGTTATGGTCCAAATTTCACTTGAAGATGAAACAGAACTAATGTTTTAATTTAATTATATAACTGAATTTGTTTCTGTTTTTGAAACATGGTAATTCCTGTGTAGTGATAAAACCATATTTTTAAATCAGTTAACTTATAATATTTTTGCTCTGTAAATTTACATTGGGCATTGTTTTGTAAAAATAAAAATATCATGAAGAACACCGGATGATATATCTGACTCTTCTTTCTTTTTTTACTATAATATATATATATGAAGAAATATAGTTTTAAGGTGTGCTATATTTATGGGATAAAGTGCTCAATATCAGAGATAGAGCCTATGTAATAAATATAAAAGTGAACATTGAAGTCAGCACTCAGAGGTGACAGGCTGTTTCATGCTAGATGCAATCATCAGGCTACCTGTTGACTTCAATGTTCACTTATATATATATATATATATATATACATATATATTGCATTAAAAATAAACATTTGTTATGTAATACTGATTTCAGTCAGATATTGAGAATGAATATCTGCACATGCTTTTCTATTCAATTTCGTTTTCTTTGTTATATTGACATTAATTATTGGTGCTAGTTTTTGATGGACATTTTTGAAACATCTCCACTAATGTACCATATTTGGTCTGTACTGATTTGATCCATTCTGGGTCAGTAAGTTATGTGCCATGCGTGATACACGCTTTGGCGATCATGTATCTTTCAATATATGAATAACCAGGCAGATTTTTTTTCTGCGGTAGACCAGTTGCCATCCGGTCTGTCCTGCAATTTATCCATAGTTGGGGGGGAGAAGAAGTGGATTCATACCTTTCCCAAGGGTATTAGCACGTAAGTGAATGTAATAGATTCAACTAGAATTCGAACTCTGCCCTCCGATTCCTCAATCCGAGCCACTATCCATTACTCCATCGTGCCTCCCCCATTCTGGGTATGAAGATAAATTACATCCATCAGTAAGACCTCTGATCAGAAAGTTTTAAGGAACACAGAACCACCTCTTAATTGCTGTTGTTCCCAGGTCCACACCAAACTGGGGTGGTAGCACCTGTTAGGGTCTCAACTATGGGCAAATAGTAAATTTCCAAACTGGAGTCAGAAAATATTTTTGTAGTAAAAAATAACAGCAATATGTTTGAAAAAAAAACATATTAGCAGCAAATGATTTTTGAAAAAAAAAACTTATTACCAGTAATACATAAGAAAAAAAATATTACCAACAATACATAAGAAAAAAAATATTACCAACAATACATAAGAAAAAAAATATTACCAACAATACATAAGAAAAAAAATAATACCAACAACACAGAAAAAATAAATATTACCAGAAATACATTTAATTAAAAAATATATTACCAGCAATACATTATTGAAAAAAAAGAAAATGTTTCTAGCAATACATTGTTGCTAAAAAATAAAAATTATCAGTAATACATTTTTGTAAAAGAAATTACTAATGTTCCCAAGAAAATTAAATTCCAGCCTTAAATGACTCATATAGGAGTTGTTATGCCACTAAACAAACACAAACACTGATTTTATAATTTATGTTGGAAATTTTTAAATGGATTAAAAACAAAGCGACTTTTTAGAGAGAGTTGAATTGCCTGAAGTTATATTACTTTTTTTTTTTCTGCCAATGTTCACCTTATACAAGGCCCAAAAGCCACTTGAGATAGATTTCAAATAAAGGAGTTTGTTGGGTGGGCAGAAGAGTAAAATATGAGAGGCACAGTTTCTAAGAATATGTGGGAATTTTAGATATAAACAGGTTAAGATTGTAACAGTCAGAAAAACAGCCTTTTGGGAGTCAGTTCCATAAATTTGTACTTCATGGGAATAAGAAGGAAATGAAGGTGGTTCTCTTCACTCTGGGTGGCATGGTGGGTCTTAGCTGTGAGGAGAACTAAGGAATGTAGCTTGTCAGAATATTTTCCCTGGAAATATTGATAGAGTAGCGAGAGGCTTTTGACTTGCAGGTGATTCAGGTGAAGAACTAGCCAAAATGTGTTGGATTCCTTGTGATAGAAATGGAAAAATCATGTGATGTTTGAACAATGATATTAATTAAGATAAATAAGCCAATATCATTCCAGTGATTAATGTCGCAGAATAAATAACCGTTTGACAAAACCATTGTGACAGAGTGTTTACTAATGTAAAAATCAAAAAAAAAATCAATCAAGTTCCATTGTCACCGGATGATTGTTGCTGATAGGAAAGATGAGAATATTAGTTTGAGAATGGGAGGGAAGGAATGGTTGCTTGATAATGGGAAGCTGTGTTTTCAACCATCATCTGTCGATCTTTGTCAGTTTTCGTTACCATATGTTTTTTTTTCTGAGTGAGTTTCATACTTTTTTGGCTTATATTTTTTTTCTTTTCATCTATTATTAATTCTCCTCCTCCTTTTCTTTTATCTATTTCCTTCTTTTATCTATTTCTTTGTTTTTCTTTCATCTATTATTTCTTCTTTTATCATCTATTGTTTTTCTTCTTTCATATATTTCTTCTTTTCCTTCTTCTTCTTTCCTCTATTTTTCTTATTTCATCTTTTATTTTTTCCTTTTTTCATATATTCGTTCTTTAATCTTTTTCTTCTTTCATTTAACTCCTCTTCTTTTATCTTATTTCTTTTTCTTCTTTCCTCTATTATTTTTTCATATTTCACATATTTCTTCTTGTTCTTCTTTCATCTATTTCCTTCTTTTATCTTACTTCTTGCATTTCTTCTTTTATCTACTTCTTCTTCTTTCCTCTGTTATTTTTTCCTTCTTTTTTCATATATTACTTTAATCTATTTCTTTCTTCTTTCATCTCCTTTTCCCTCTGCTTCTTTTTCATTCCTCTATTTTTCTTTTTCTTTCATCTGTTATTTTTCTTTCTTCTTTCATATATTAGTTTTTTAATATATTTCTTTTTCTTCTTTCATTTCTTTTTATTCTTCATCTATTATTTCTTTTTCTTTCATCAATTATTTTTCATCTATTTCCTTCTTTTATCTTTCCTCTATTTTTCTTTTTCCTTCATCTGTTATTTCCCTTTTTTCTGATATTATTTTTCATCTATTATTTCTTTTTCTTCTTTTTTCTTTATTTCCTTATTTTCTTTCATATATTTTTCTTTTTCATCTATTCCTTCTTTCATATATTACTTCTTTAATCTATTTATTCTTCTTCTTTTGTCTATTAATGTCTTTTCTTCCATTTACTTTTTCTTCTTCTTCCTAAATTTGTTATTACTTATTCTTCTTCTTTCATCTATTCTTCTTCTTCTTCTTTCATTTATTATTATTATTATTATTTCATTTATTATTCTTTCATATATTTCTTCCTGTTCTTACTCTTTTATGTATTCCTCCTTCTTTCATCTATTTTTCTTTTTCTTTCATCTATTATTTGTTGTTGTTATTCCATTGTTCCCTGTTCTCTTGTCCCAGACTATTCTTTTTCTGCCATCTTCTGATTGCAAAACCATTTCCAAAGACAGGTAATTGATTATAACAAAAAAAAAAAAAAAGAAAGAAAAAGACAAGCTTTGGAAGGACTGGCTTGTTCACTCTATTCCTGTCCTTAATAACCATTGTTATTCTTAACAAATGGTCAACCAGATGTTTCCAAAACAATGCCTGACTGCAGAGGCTTTGGTGAGCATCACCTGTCAAAAAATAAAACAATAAATAAATAAAAGTAACAAAAATGCAGAAGGGAAAGAAAATATGAACCATTATAAACTCAGTTGACGAGATAATAGCTTTGATGGCGCTTGCAGCTAAACAGAGATGAAAATATCAGTCCCCAAAATATACTTATTGAAAGCTACTTTTTAATGTCTACCTTCACTATTGTCTAAGACACTGGCTTTCAACTCCAATTCTTGAACATCTATATACCCACCAAACACACATCTTCATTTCAAGAATTAAACGCACATATGCCATGAGGTATACATGTGAAAATGAAAACAAAACAAACCATAATTTTCATTTCAAAACTACTAAGTAAAAAACAAAAACAAACTATTTTTCGATGATTTACCTCAAAGAAATATTAATAAATAATCAACATACAATAAATACTGATCAGTCACATGTCTTCATTTCCCCAAGATGATGTAAGACGATCCATCTGCAGATTTAACAATGTAAGATCATTTTTTCCATTTGCCAATTGTTTTTCATTAAATCCACAACCAACATTTGCCCAACAAATCAAAATTGCAAGCCATCATTACCCCCAACATTTGCCAATGTTGCCATATTACAAGCCATCATTACAATCCACAGACATAGATATTCAATGAAACATTTGCCAATGTTGCAAACTTAAAATATACACATCCACTCCCAACATTTGCCAATGTTGCAAGCCATCATTACACATCCACTCCCAACATTTGCCAATGTTGCAAGCCATCATTACACATCCACTCCCAACATTTGCCAATGTTGCAAGCCAAAATTTAAAACTCCCAACATTTGCCAATGTTATTTTTATCATTACATCCACTCCAACATTTGCCAACAATGTTGAAGCCATCATGTATCCATGACATTGAATGTTTTCAGACATCCACTCCCAACATTTGCCAATGTTGCAAGCCATTACATCCTTTCATTATTGCAAGCCATCATTAACATCCAGAAAACGTATTTGCCAATGTTGCAAGCCATCATTATCCTAGATTTAAGAATGTTGAAAAGCCTTCCACTCCCAACATTTGCCAATGTTGTAAGCCATCATTATTACTGTTAACATTTATATCCATCACCGTTTACATTAGAATGAACTCTTCCTCCTTCATAAATACTAACCTGCAAAACTTCCTAAGGAGACAGTCGGAAGGCAGTGTAACCGGACAGTTTGGATGGACACTTCTACCTGTTGACTAATAACACTCTTATTTTGTATATATGTTCTGTTATTTCAATGCACTTCTTCAACCTACCTTCTTCTTTTTGTGTCTTTCTTTCTGGACCCTAACAGGCCACGACAATAACACATCCACTCTCAACATTTTTGAAGCTTGTAAGCCATCATTACACATCCACTCCCAACATTTGCTGAAGTTGTAAGCCATCATTACACATCCACTCTCAACATTTGCTAATGTTGTAAGCCCTAATTTTTATAAAAATGTCCCAACATTTATCAATGTTGTAAGCCATCATTAGGCATCCACTCTCAGCATTTGCCAATGTTGTAAGCCATAATTATGCACCCCTCCCAACATTTTCCAATGTTGTAAGCCTTCATTATTACACTTCCACTTCAAGAAGAGGTGGATTCATACTATTTCCAAGAGTAGTTGTACACAAGTGAATATAACGAACCTGACTGGAATTGGAACACTTTTCTCCAGTTAACAATTCTGAGCCATTATCCATTACACCACCCAAACATCCAAGCTTACAGTACCTGGTATTCCCAAGTGGTCATCCATCAAGGTATTGACCATGCTTGATGTTGCTTAACTTTGGTGATCATATGGTAACCAGGGTTTCAATGTAATGTAGCCATAAGCCAATTAACATTTCAAGAATTAAACATATATGTGTTATGAGGTTTATATATATTAAAATAAAAACAAAGCTGCCATTCTCATAATCATCACCTTGTTCTTCTTCTATGTGTTTCTTCTTTCAGAATGTGAGGGATTACAGCTCTCCACCATTTCCTATCTTTTGTAGCTATTAATAAATGTTGTCATTTCACTATCTCTCCTAATCTCTGCTCTGCTAACCATTTACACAAGCTCATTATGTAAGTTATGTATTGCTTTTTTCTGTCCCTCATGTCTTTAATATATCCGTTTTATATCCCATGAATATAAAATTTTCTAAGCCTTCTTTCCTCATTATATGCTACAGAAATTTTAACTGTTTATGATTCTAAGTATAAGTGTCCTCCTTCTTTCCACTTTCTTTAAAATTTTATCATTCTCCACATGTCTACTCTATGGTATTTAAAAAAGATTTTTTATACTCAGGATAGAAGATGTCACATCTCTTATCCTGATTATTCATGAGATACAAAGTATAAAGAAGACTCAAAACTCCATAGTGGAACTTGAAAATTTTACATTTATTGGCAAGACATTAACAACCAGAATACAAATATATAAATAAGATTACATAAAATTTTCATTTTGTGCACCTTATTAATATTAAGGCAAGATAACCAATTCAAAAATTAAATAGGGTTCATCAAAGTTAATATAAATTTTTCAACAAAATTTTCAATATCTGTCTATATCTTTGAGATGAGCTATTATGATTACTTACATATTAACTGGCAATGAAGCTGAGGATAGCAGCCTGAATAATATAATGTAAGTAAAATTTTCAATAATCAAAAAATCTTTTGAGAAGGTACAATACAATTTCTTTCAAGAAAATGTTCTAACAATACATAAGTTGATAGATTCGCCAGAGTCACTGGAAGTTTGACAAATTTATTCTCAATGGAAATCACAATAATATCAATAATTTCAAAAATTTTTCATTTAACTTTTCTGGTTTCTTTTAACTTCTGCTTCTTATTCTCTTCTTTATGTGCTGTGTCCCCTCAGGATGTAGGCAAACATGGCTCTCCACAATTTACTGCCCTTTGTAGCTCTTAATAAATTTTGTCTTTTTGCTATTTCTCCTAAACTATGTTCATTTACTCAAGCTCACTAAGTATGTTAAGCATTGTTTTCCTCTGTCCAGTGGCGTAGCTAGAGTAAACGTCACCCGGGGCGGTCCACTCAAATGTCACCCCAATGACCCTGATTCACTCTATGCTGAATGGTTAGCTGTAGCTAAATTTTCATACATGCTCTACCTCTACTTTACTCTACTGACCGGTACGTTACTGTTTACATGTATGATCCAAGACAAAATCCAATACCACAAAATAATCAGTTCAAATCAAAAGCTGAAAACATTGCTACTCACAAATTTCCCGACAATTTATTAGAATATTTCTGATGGGGGGGACAAAACTGGGGGGTCATAAATTATTTCTGGGAGGAGGGGGTCATATGCCAGCCTGCGAAATCCTGTGTCTCCACCACTGTTTTCAGACTATTTTTGGCACCTGAGCCTAGTTGAAAAATTTTATTGGGGGTGACATTATGTCACCCCTCTTGTGCTGGCACCTGAAAGAGATTTTTAGAAACATGAAGTGTAACAGAAAAAGCTGATAACAAAGAACTTAGTTATTCAACTGTAAAATTATGAGACCTTGCCACCAATCTTGTACTACACTAAAATTCACAAAACTAGGTATCATAGTGCAAAGCTTATCAGAACAGTTATCATGAAAGTATTTATAGAAAAGGTACTGTAAAGCCACCTTATTGGGTACCCGGTCAAGACCCAAAATATTGCAGATTCTTCTTTGGATTTTATCAAGAATCTCTAAATATACAGCAGGAGCACCTGACCAAATGTGGCAGTAATATTTGAAGCATGGATAAATGATAGACTTATAAGTATACAAGATAGATTTTGGAGAGAAAAATTGTCTAACATAACACAGTGATATGACTTTCTTAGCAGCAGACCTAGTAATGGATTTAATATAGTCTTTCCACTTTATATCAGCTGAGAATGTTAGAATGAGAAGACATAATGATTCACTCTCATGAAGTTCAGTGACAGCCATGATTAATAGAGAGGTTTCATTTTGGAGGTTTTAAAATTAACACACCATTCCTTGTTCCAGTTAACAACTGTCATTTTTGGATCACCTGCCAATTTCACCTTATCAAACTGATCAGATTTATTATCGAGATACAAGTAAATGATTATGACATCAGCATAGATACCAAGTTGAGGACTGAGAAAACCAAATTCGACCAACTTTATTATGATGGTCTTTTTTTTCTTTTAAGCCATTCTATTTTCAAAAAGCTGAACAAGGAAATATTACAAATCAAATATATTAGTAATTTTTTACTAACCATCTGGCTTTCTTTTAATTAGTTTAAGTACTTCTCTAAAAACCAAATGTATTAAAAAAATCTAGTCTATTACAATATTTACTTTGTTTTACCTTCAGCTTTTTATTTAAATTTTTTTAAATTCTCAGCATCCTTCTGTATAGCCACATTTCTACTGCTTCAAGTTTCTTTTATCTCTCAGGAGATTATCCAATGTTTACTTTCTTAAAAGCTGGACCAATATTTTATATATTATACAATATTATTTACAATATATTAGCACTAAATTCACCTATCACCCAGTTCAAACTCCTCCCTAGTCTTTTGAACAGAAGTAGAGATTTTTCCATTGTTTTTTGTTTACATTTCTGATTCCTTCTAAAATCTACTTCAACTCTATAACAGTTACA
This sequence comes from Acanthosepion pharaonis, assembly GCA_903632075.3. Lineage (NCBI taxonomy): Eukaryota > Metazoa > Mollusca > Cephalopoda > Sepiida > Sepiidae > Acanthosepion > Acanthosepion pharaonis. The sequence goes on along the minus strand of CAHIKZ030001830.1, from coordinate 468,377 downwards.
TATTCTTTTAGATGTTTCTAACACTATTTTCCTGTTTCTTAATACAGTAGAATCAGACTAAAAAGGCCTTCTGGATATGAGGAATTGGCTACAAAGTCCAGATATGATGGGTTATATTTAGATTAAAATAAAAGAACTGAAATCAGGTTTAACATTTTTCAATGTTTTATAAATAAGCTAATGCTGAGGGAAATATATCGGACATGATTTTAAGGAAAAACAATTAAATTATGTAATGTTAATTAAAATTCATTAAGTATGCCACATATGCAAAACCAGTAATATATTGAGGATTTTTTAATTGCTGCTGCATGATGATACTTTCTCTTCTAATGTCATTCTCAACTTTTTCTACATTTTGTTTTACTTTTGTTCTTAAAATTTTTTAAAATGTCAGACACTTTTTAACTCTGAGTGTGTTATTGCAATCGTCATATCTGAATGCTGGCTTTCTTTCCATAAAACTGACAACCTTTTCAATAGCCTTTTCAGTTTCAGTCCAGGTTTCATCATTGTCATGCATCTCATCCTTATCTTGTTGCAGATGTGTTTCGTCATCCTTTCCTCTTATTTCCATCATCTTTTGTACCAATGCAAGTCATTAGGGTGAAATAAGCATAAGCAATTATCCAAAGTAAATTTCCTGAAAAACAGAAATTTCAAATCAGTTACATATCACCCAAGCTGAGGGAAATATATCGGACATGATTTTAAGGAAAAACAATTAATTATGTAATGTTAATTAAAATTCATTAAAACATAAAAAAAAAATATTTGAGGATTTTTTTAATTGCTGCTGCATGATGATACTTTCTCTTCTAATGTCATTCTCAAACATTTTGTTTTACTTTTGTTCTTAAAATTTTTAAAATGTCAGACACTTTTTAACTCTGAGTGTGTTATTGCAATCGTCATATCTGAATGCTGGCTTTCTTTCCATAAAACTGACAACCTTTTCAATAGCCTTTTCAGTTTCAGTCCAGGTTTCATCATTGTCATGCATCTCATCCTTATCTTGTTGCAGATGTGTTTTGTCATCCTTTCCTCTTATTTCCATCATCTTTTGTACCAATGCAAGTCATTAGGGTGAAATAAGCATAAGCAATTATCCAAAGTAAATTTCCTGAAAAACAGAAATTTCAAATCAGTTACATATCACCCAAATAGTTCAAATATAGACATCAAAATCATGTCTGGATATGAGGGATTCCAGATATAAAGAACTCTGGATATGAGGGATTCCAGATATAGAGGACTCTGGATATGAGGGATTCCAGATATAAAGGATTCGGGATATGAGGGATTCTACTCTACTTTGCTGAGCTTTTGAAATGCATCATTCACTATCCCAATGCACTTTCAGATTTCAGTGTTGAATTTTCCATCCTCTGTTAAAACACTTCCTAGATATTGAAATTTTTGCACTTGCTTGATTTTGGTATGTCAAATTTGCTGACCACCATAGTTTCAGTCTTCCAACAATTGAGGTTGAGTCCCTTCTTCATTTTACTATCTTCAGTAAGAGACCCTGCATTTTCTTTTCCGCATCTGCTATCAACATGGTGTCATCTGCATATCTAATGTTGCTAAGATTGTGGCCGCCAATAATGAATCCTGGTAGGATTTCTAATTCTCTAAAAATCACATTACAATTAAGGTTGAATAAATCTGGTGAAAAAACACATTGTAGTCTTAGATCCCTTTCTACAGTGTGCGATTGGTGAATTGTCACCATTTTATATTTTCAATTTTAAGGCATTTTTATGTTTATACATTCTTTTTTATAGATACAAATATTTAAGTAAATGCTCTGTTTATAATAAACAGTATTAACAACATAAAAATGTCTTAAAATAATTGTCGGATTTTGTCCATTTTATAATGTGTGATGTCATTTCTTTACATTTGGATATGCATCGAGCAGATATGAATGTACGTGAGAAAATCATGGAAAATTGTAGTTTAAAAACAGTAAAATCGACCTTGCTAACTGAACACTCCTCTGTGGCAAAATTGGTAAAAGCACATCAGGCTATATGACGGTTCTGTATAGGATACAGGTTTGATTCTTGTTAGAGGATGCATATTTTCTATGATAATATCTCAGACATTCAGGCCGGTAAATGTTGTTAATACTGTTTATTATAAACAGAGCATTTACTTAAATATTTGTATCTATAAAAAAGAATGTGTAAACATAAATATGTCCTAAAATAATTGTTGGACATTGTCCATTTCATAATTTTCAATTTTGCGTATGAACATTGTTTGTTTTTGATTTCATCAACTGCACACTATAGTAGGGTCAGTTGGGCACCATCTGTGAAAAAAGAGCACTATGATGTAATTTACTCCGCCAGAAATTTGGAAATGACATACTGTACTGCTTGGCATTCGCACCAGTACAAACATTTCAGTGTGTTTGGATATCAATCTGAGGAGACTGCAGAGGATGTGGAAAGAGTGGGATGAATCTAATAGTGATTATAAAGCTACAGCAACTTGAAAAACTCACTCTAATAACTCTGATAAGAAAATAACTCCTGAATTTGTTGATGAGGCCCCCAGACTCAACACGGAGGTCTATATCAAGTGCCTTGAGAAGGTAGTGCTTCCCTGAGTTAACAGGGTGGCTGCTGGAAGACCCTTTCTCTGGCAGCAGGACTCTGCACCATGCCATACAAGCAGGAATAGCTGGTCATGGCTGTCAGACAATGTCTGCAACCACATAACCCCTTATATCTGACCACCTAACTCCCCAGACTACAACCCCATTTATTATGCATGGGGTGCAGTTTAGTGATAGGCCAACACTAAAGATGAACTGAAGGCAAGGATTATGGTAGCATTCATGAATTTAAACAAGACGACCATCCAGAAGATTTGCAGGAAATCCAATTTTTATCTGGAAGCCATGGTTGAAGCCCATAGTGATTTTATTAAATAAATTTACTCTTTAGTATTTCAAGATATTTTTGTGTAACTTTGGTAAATATATCTGTTAAAATGAGATGCCAGTATTATTTACAGTTTTGTGTAATTTAGACAATTTATCCATCGCACCCTGTATTTTTTATATTTATTGAATTAATTTTCTATCCATATGCAATTAGATTGCTCAAAATATAATTTCTGAATTATTCTAATATCCTTCCAAATATATCAAACTTAACAGTTTTAGTAAAAAAAAGAACAAAAAAACAATCTATCACATAGAAAAGACAGAAGATATATTTAGAAATAATAAATACTCATCAGACATATTTTTTGTTACTATTGTTCATTTAATACGGATCCCAAAAGCCACTCAAAGAAAAAAGTTACTAAATTTGGCTATTGTAGGGGTGTATGGGTAGAAAGTAAAAAGTGAGTCTATAAGATAGTTGAATGACTTGATAATTGTCAAGATTCTTCTAGAAATGCCATAGCGGCAGAATTTGTGTAGCAACCCCCTATACCAAACCTTGACAAAAACTTTTAAGATATCTAAAGTGACTGTTCCCGTGATTAATTTATTATAGAGTACCTCACTGATTTTGTGTGCAATGACAATTAGAACATCAGCAGTGGACCTAGAGGAGCACAAATGATACTATTTATTAATCAGGAAGTTGATCAACAACCTTCTTTTTGATAACAGACTTAAAGGTTTGGCTGATGAATTGATATTACAATGAAATTTGAACCATATATTTGAAAATTTCTTTGTATCACCAATATTCAGAAAACCTATACTTAAAGAGAGTAAAATTTAAATATTTGCCAATAATGTAGGCTAGTAATACTATTATTATCATAAAAATAAAAAATAAAATAATAACCCTTTTTTATTATACACTTAAAGTAGATTATAATCATATTTGGGGATTATGAACCCGCCAGTTAGTACAAACTTTACATCATAACCAAACATCAGACATTGAATATAAAAGGCTCTAAAAACATACCAACACCACTTCAAATAGAAAGTTCAAAGGTAAACCCCCATCAAAACTGAAAAGAGCTACTTGACTTGAGAAACCTATTCTTCTGAAAAAGTGTTTTAAGAAAAAGATTTTTATAAATTTCAATTGAAAACAGAACTGGCTGCTCAGTCAGTGAATGTCAAATGTTTCCTTGTAGAGAAACGGCTAATATTACTAATATCTTTAAAAATGGTAGCATCATGGATATAGGAGTTGCTTATACATGTGCTACTGTCATCTAATGATCATGAGTTCAATCCTAGTAGCAGTATCACACCATTTCAGTAGGAACAAACAATAACTGACATCACAAGGATACAATATCACAAAAATCAACAGATGTCCAATATCAGCCAATTAATGGACATCTGATGATGACCAGAGGGTCTTTGGATGAAACATTATGTTTATAATAATATCTATATCAAACAAGATGTCCTATATCAGTCAATGGACATCTGATGATGACCAGAGAGTTCTTGGTTGAAACATTATGTTTATAATAACATCTATATCAAACAGGATGTCTTATATCAGCCAATTAATGAACATCTGATGATGACCAGAGGGTTCTTAGTTGAGACATTGTGTTTATAGTAACATCTTTATGAACCAAGATATTCAAAATAATACAAGAACATAATTAGTCTTATTTACATTATTTTCAATTGGACTAATCCTCATCTTTGTTGCTATTGTCACAACATTTTAACTGATGTGCTCTCCAATGTTTTTCAGATGTCTGTTGATCTGTATAGCCTTCAAGGTATTTCAAACTGATCCCTTTATTTAATATATGGAGATAGATTGTTCCCAATTTTCTGTCATATCTAAAAATATCTTGTTCTTAATTAATTCTACTCAGTTATTTGCTTGTCCTATTTTCACATCATTTAAATCTGTACTAACCAGCCAAGGGATTGGACTGACAGTTATTATGTCATCAAATTTATAAGCCAATGCTTCAGTCCACTAGGCTATAGGTTAGACTCATTGGAAACAGGACAAGCAATAACTGATTAGCACTAAATTCACCTATCACCCAGTTCAAACTCCTCCCTAGTCTTTTGAACAGAAGTAGAGATTTTTCCATTGTTTTTTGTTTACATTTCTGATTCCTTCTAAAATCTACTTCAACTCTATACTTGTAATGACTCTACCTAAACTTTAAAATTTACTGTTTATTTTTTTTATTTTATTTTTTTCTTCAATAGGAGCAGATAGGTTCATACTCCTCCCTGATCTCTTGAACAGTAGAGATTTATCCGTTTTTTTTTCCTGTTTAGGATTTGGTAGTCCAGTTTTCTTCTAAAGTCTTCTTAATCTCTTTCAAACCCAATAGCACCTTTCATCTTAGTGGCATCATCAAAGAATAAAATATTGGGGTGAATTGATTAAAAAAAAAAAAAAAGATGAGATATCCCTAAATATGGTAATGGCACAATTAACCATTTCTTTGTAAGAAACCATTTGACATTCATTGATTAAACAGTTTTTCATTAAAATAAGTTTCTCAAGTTCACTGTTATCACTGTTCCTAGTATTGATGGAAGTTTCCTTCCTAGCCTTTTGTTTAAGTTAGTGTGAAAATCAACCTCTCTATTAAGTAATGGGATCAGTTCAAGATTTCCTGAAGGTTACGGTTACATTCCATGCTAATAGGAATATATACTTGAAAAACATGGTGGATAAAATAAGTAAAGGTTTATTGTAAAAACCAGTACAATAAGAAATAAGGTAACAGTTATGCACAAGGTCGTTGCAAGTCAATCCAGTAGATCCCTATCAACAGATCCCAGCTAGACTCTACAATCCATTGACTTAACACTAGGATGACCGAGGTGTCGTTTTTGACACCTTCAAATTTTCAACAAATTACTATGGAATAACTAGTTTTGGTTCGATGCTGAGGCTTATGGACAATTATTGAATTTTAGCAAAGATGCTTAAAAGACTTAATTCTTTAAAAAATATTCAGTGGAAAGCTGATATTTGAGGTTTTAACTTGAATGGCCGAGGTGTCATTTTTGACACCTAGGCTATTTATAGGGTAAATGCATTGAAAAAATTTCTCACAAGCAATAATACTTGTGTTTATGTCCCCATCTATCTATCTATACATACACACAAATTAAATATATATATATATATATATATATATATATATATATATATATAATCAATTTCTTTCAGTATGAGATATACTAATATTTTTGAATTTCTTTTCAGACTTGTTATTCCTGACTTGAATATTGAATATATTAGAGATGGCTGTTTCACATCTTCATTGTAAATAAAGATGTCACAGGAGCTGGCCATGCTAGTGTTAATGATAACTTTATAGGTAGTTACTACTACTATAGTGTAAATTGTACTCATGGGGGTGACAGGTTATTCCATTACATCAGTTACCTAGATTAACAGACACTTGAAGAAAGCTAAGTTGCATAATGGCTTGAAATGTTATGGTAATAATAACAAATATAAGGATATTAATCTGAACATAAACAATGCTAGTCCTTCAACCCAGGAATTCAAACATCCTAGTAAATAGTGGAACTGTTGACATTACTTGTAGAAATGTTGTCAGTTGAGGTTTTGTTGGGGGGGTTGTAGAATGGTCTGAAATGCTGTCAGATTTCATTATTCTTTACTTGTTTCTACGATAACACAAGCAATGTTAATGCTTATACACTTCCAGTGTAATCCTATTATAACAATCTTGTTTAGTTTCTTGGTTTTCAAGATGACACATATATGTCATTTGACCAGTGTAAAGACTTTACTGGCAATGAAATAAAATGAAGATGCTATATTAAGAATCTTAGCTAAAACAAAAAAAAAAACAACATATTTCTGAAAAATTCCCAACCATTAAGTTGACACTAGAATTTTTAGCATTCACAGTACTGAAGGACACACTTCAACAGAATAAAATGGAGGATAGAGATTCCTTTTGTTGTTCTGACAGAGAAGAAGATAGGAGTTTGTTGTTTTTAGATCAAATTCTATTTCCTCTTGTGAAATGGAAAATCAAAATATATTTATTTTCAGCAGTTATTGGTTCTAACAAAAAAGGAAATAAAATCAAGAAGTGAATACTTTCTTGAAACAAAGAGGAAAATTCATTTTTTTTTTATTTTTGTTCTCTCTCTCTCTTCATGAATAAAAGAAACTTCATCTTTGATCTCTATGAGATTGAATTTTTAAATTTCGACATCAAAACCATTCAAGCATAAAATACAATATTTGTCAAAGGCAAGCAGCAATAATTTCACCTTTTGGATTTTTTTCTATGATGTTTCAACTTGCAATATTCTTCAAAGAGTAAAAAAAAAAAAATTGCTTTTTCACTTCTAAAGAACCAGGAACAAATGGGATCCAGTCATATTGATTACATTCTTAAAAATACCGGAATTCTCTTCAAGGTTTTAAGATCTCTGTTTATACCATACGGAGTGCATAAGAGCAATACTATTAAAGCACAAAAAAATATTCGGAAACACTGATGGTTGATTCCAACATTCTTAAAGCTCTGAAATAAATTGGTTTCTTCAAAAATATTTTGCAAAATGACATTCAATATTTTTTTTATTTAGGTTTCAAATGTATCAAAATGTCGTTCCTTCTGAATATTAGACCACATTTTTTTGCCAGCTAAAGAAAAAAATAACTGTTTTTTGTTGAAAATTAGTAACATACTAAAATTATATTTTCCAGCAAAGTAACACTACAATTCAAATTTTTCAGATTATATACTGATACATTTTATAAGTAATAATAACAATTCTTATGTCAAGCTAAACGCAGATCTTAATTTGGATCTCATATATATATATATATATATATATATATATATATATATATATATATATATATATATGTTTAAATACAAAATTTATTGAATTTGAAAATAGAATTAATGCTTTTAATTTAATTATATAATTAAATTTGAAGTTTTAAAATAGGTTTTGAAACATAGTTATTACTTGTGTAGGAAAAAAGCCATATTTTAAATCAGTTAATTTATAATATTTATGCTATATAAATTTACATTAAGCATTGTTTTTAAAATAAAAATATCAATAAGAACACAATTATATATCTTACTGTTCTTTCTTTCTATATAATATATATATATATATATATATATATATATATATATATATATATATATATTTTAAAGATGTTAGAAAAAGGAATTTATTGTACCATTCCAGTAAGTACCTGACTTCTCCTGCTATACTTTACCTTTACAAGAAACAGATCAGATTGCTGCCATATCTCGACTAGTTACCTAATCTTCACTTGCCTGCCTTGATTTGATTTCAAAATTTTTTTATTGTCAAAAATGATGAAAATTCCCATTTTTTACAAAACATCAAGAAAACTCTTGCAACTCTATCGCTATT
>CAHIKZ030001830.1:392500-455000 GCA_903632075.3 Acanthosepion pharaonis | reverse complement strand
TGTAGCAATTAATTCCCTTCTTATTCCACTGCTGAGATATAAAGCTCCAAAATCAGGCAGCTTCTTGCCACATACTGCTGCTTTTGGAACCAAAGCCTCAAGAGGATGTTTCCCTGATCACTACAATCTTAATCTGTTCAAATCTAGAGTTAATCATTATCTTCCCCATATATGTGCATAATCTGTGTTCTTTAAATCTGTAACTCTCTACCTCAGAGTGGCTCTCGGGCCTTGTACAGCGTGAAAATTATGAAAGAAAGAAGTAACCATCAAATAATGGGATCTGAAGGACACAAAAATGAAGAGTTTCAATTCTAATTTCCCCTTGACAAAGAAAATAACATTTACATAAAAGAGAATATTTCTAAAGCAATATTTCATGAATTTTTTTTTATATGTATTCTGTAGTTTTTTCTGTAGAGAAATACAATCCTTATTAGACATTGATCATCATCTGTGTCTGAATGTTCTTAAAAATCAATTCATGTTTATAATTACAATTTTTTTAATTCAAATACCTGATGAGAATTGATTGATTGATATGTTTTTTAGCAGGTTACTTAAATCTGTAAGAATTATCTTTTTAAAGATAATAATGATTTAGTGGTACAAGTCTTACTAATTAACCCATAGGTGTATATAAAGTTGAGGTGGATTCATAGAGTTTTCCATAAGGGTATGTATGTAAGTCAATATAATGTCTCTCAACAGATACTGGAACTTGGCTCTATGATTAACAATTACAAGATACATAATCATAATTATACCAGCAGCCTTATGCTTATTTCTATTTTTATGTAGTATAGATAGATAAACACACACTGAGATTTACACATATTGAACGGAATGAGATAGATATAACCAGTGGCTGGAAAAAGATTATATGAAGGTGCTGGGTTGGTAGTTTTGGTGGCTGCTGTCATTAGGGGCCCAAACTCTTTGGTAACACTTTTAGGCTGCTCTGATCAACAGTTGAATAATATTGTTTTACCTGTAGTGCCATGTCGCAGATCAGTAGGTGTCCTGCATGTATTTCCAGTGGGCAACCCATGGCTACATTATGTTCCAAACTTCTCAGCCATGCACTGGCTGGTTTGTATTGCCATTGGTGATAGATAGTGACAATTATTGTGGTCTTTTTTCAGGATTTTCTTCATGATACTCCTTTGACTGATATCTTTAACCTTCCAATTGAAAAATTGTACCACTGAGGTTTCCTCTTGGGTCAAAGCTGGCATGGATGCTTTCATCCCTTTTCAGAAAAACCAGGTGAAACTGCAATCCTTTCCATGGTTCATGCCAGCATGCTCATCTGCCATAGCACACAGGAACCACTATTTCCAACTACACCATCATGACAGCTCTCATCATAACAGGAGCCTATTTTTTACTGTGTGTAACAAATGTAAGAGAGTCCTCGAAGGAGCTTTTGAACACAGAAATGAGGCACTGCACAGCCTTTAAAAAGTTTTGGCTCTCATAATTACTCATGGCTCTGTGTAATAGGGCAAATGATTAATGCAAGGTGTCTATTCTCCCACCTCTTCAATTGATTTGAGATGTAAAAACTGCTGATTGCCCGTAAATGCTTTAAACCATAAATTCTCCTCAAATATCACAATCTAACTTCCCACATAGAACTGAGTTGAAGTTGAGTGATGCATTTAACCCCTTCCATGGTTTCTGCTATCATCTCTAACCTGGATCCCCACAAAGCATGTGGACCTGATGGTATCCCTGTAATAGTCATTAAGAAGTGTGCTCCCAGACTGGCTCCTGTTCTCTCTAAACTGTATAATAAATGCCTCACTGCCTCCTTATTCTTGCTGAAAAGCATCATCAGTTGTTAAGAAATCTAGTGAACAGTCTGACCCATCCAACTATTAGCCTTCTACATCTTTTTGGGAAAAATTCTAGAGTCTCTAATCTATGCTAAAAAGGTTCATCTCTCATGATAGGGCCTTTTCTCAGAAAAAGTAATATGGCTTTTGTTTTTTCAGGTCAACTGCTGATGATATGCTAACGATAATTGTGGAAATTGCCATTCGTGCTTTAGACAAAAACAGTAAAGCCTGGGCTATAGCACTGGGCATATCAAAAAGTTTCTGACAGGGTCTGGCATTTAGGTCTTCTCCACAAGCTGAAAAGTTATGGTATCCTGAGCCCATTTTTGAGCTGATCCAGTCGTTCCTATCAAATCATGAAATGAAAGTTGTCCATTTATCTACATCCTTTTGTACTTTCACTAATAATGTCCCCAGGGCTTCATCCTTGGTCCTATGCTGTTTTTAAACTTCATTAACGACCTTCCCAATGAAATCAGCTCTCTTGATATCTATGCAGATGACACTGCCATTTACTCCTGCTTCAATAGTAAGATTGATCAGTCTGACAAGGTCAAAACCGTGTGCAAAACAAACTCAAGAACTTGGGGCAAAAAGATGGTTTGTTAAATTTAACACCTCCAAAACTAAACTTATCCTATCTGAGAGATTGATTACTGCCTTACATCAGTATGGCTGATGCTATCCTCCAAGAAAGTGACTTTCTTACACCTCCCCAATGGAACATTCTCAGCTGATATGAAAAAGACCCATTGCTAGGACAGCTGCTAAGAAATTTGGTTCACTGTGCCAAGCAAGACAATTTTTCTCTCCAGAATCTATCTTACATATCTACCATTTGTGCATTTTCAATATTGCTACCATATATGGTCTGGTGATCCTGCTGTTTACCAGGAGCTCCTTGATAAGATCTAAAGAAGAATCAGCAATATTACTGGTTCTGATCTGGCAGCTCAGCTTAAGTCCCTTGCTCAGCACTGTAAGGTTGTCTGTCTGTGCCATTTTTATAAATATTTTCATGGTAATTCTTCTTGGATGAACTCTTCTCTGTGGTACCTAGACTGTATGAATTTAAGCACAATACTAGACTGGTGTCGAGATCTTATCAATTGACAGTTGAGCTAGCTAGATGTAGCTGTAACTTCTATGCTAATAGTTTTGTTTCCCACACTTCTCGTTTGTGGAACTTTCTTCCAGCTCCATGCTTTCCAGTCAACTTTAATCTGTAAAAGTTTAAATGCAATATCAATTGCTATCTACTGTCCTCTTGATTGCTCTTTTCTCTTTCTATTCATTACTAATGTTTCTGTTCCTAATTCCTCCATACCTTTTAACCCCTTGTGTGTTAATGGCCGTACTGCCTTGCTTGGGATGATACTGATTAAAAAAAAAAAAATAGATAAATTGATGTGAACTGATTGAGATAGATACATACAAATCCATTACATTCACTTATGTGTTAATTCCCTAGGGAAAGGTATGAATCCTCTTCTCCCCCCCACCCACCATCCCAGCTATGGGTAAATAGCAGGATAGACCGGGTTCTGTAACCTTGGATGGCGACTGATCTACTGCAGAATTAAATGGCAATCTGCTGCGGGAAAAAATCTGCCTCGTCAGTCATGTATCAAAAGATATATGATCACCTAAGTGTGTAACATGCATAGCATATAATTGACAGACTGACATATGAACAGACTGATAGATAGATATGCACAGAGTGAGATACATAATGAACACACTTAGAATATCTAACAAACTCAGATATATAGATAGATATGGACAAACTCAGGTAGGTAGGTAGATAGATAGATAGATACATACATACATACATAAAAAGATATGGACAGACTCAGATGGATCGAGAGATATGGACAGACTCAGATGGATCGAGAGATATGGACAGACTCAGATGGATCGAGAGATATGGACAGACTCAGATGGATCATTAATATGGACAACTCAGATGGATCGAGAGATTTCCTGGACAGACTCAGATGGATCGAAAATATATGGACAGACTCAGATGGATCGTGATTTTCTAAATCTCCAGACAGACTCAGATGGATCGAGAGAAGAAATGGACAGAATCAGATGGATCAAAATTTTTTATTTGGACAGACTCAGATGGATCAAGAGAGAGATTTTTTACAGACTAATTGGATCGAGAGAGATTAGATATGGACAGACTCAGATGGATCATTGAGAGAGATAGGACAGACTCAGATGGATCGAGAATTAGAGAGATATGGACAAACTCAGATGGATCGAGAGAGAGAGAGATATGGACAGACTCAGATGGATCGAGAGAGAGATTATGGACAGACTCAGATGGATCGAGAGAGAGAGATATGGACAATACTCAGATGGATCGAGAGAGAGAGATATGGACAGACTCAGATGGATCGAGAGAGAGAGAGATATGGACAGACTCAGATGGATCGAGAGAGAGAGAGATATGGACAGACTCAGATGGATCGAGAGAGAGAGATATGGACAGACTCAGATGGATCGAGAGAGAGAGAGAGATATGGACAGACTCAGATGGATCGAGAGAGAGAGAATCACATTTCAGATGGATGTTTTCAGAGAGATGGACAGACTCAGATGGATCGAGAGAGAGAGATATGGACAGACTCAGATGGATCGAGAGAGAGAGATATGGACAGACTCAGATGGATCGAGAGAGAGAGATATGGACAGACTCAGAGAATTCTGAACTGACTGGGATATAGATAATTAAATAAAAAAAAAGCAAAATGTAGTGTTGGATATAAAAATCAAATTGCATGTATACATGTGTATGTGTGTTGCCATATCATGGTGTAGATTGCCAGCTTTTTTAGACATGTCTGCTTCAGTGAATTTGATCCTCACTTGGTGCTTTCTAAATAAAACAAAGCTTTGTAAATACTTCCTACATTTCACTTTCTCTTTTTTTATGCATACGTCCACACAAATAGTTTGCAAACCAGATAGATAGTTATTGGATGACTGATTTAGTTTTGGAAACAGGAAATAATCAAGAGAAAAGAGGAAAAGGAGAATAGAAAAAGAGAGAGGGGTAGTCGTCATATGTCATTAAAGAGATGAAGAAGGAAAAGAAAGTTTAAGATAATAAGAGAGGAGTATTGAGAGGGAAAAGAGGACGAGGAGGAAAAATGAGAGAAGGAGGGTAGTATGTAATTAAAGAGATGAAGAAGGAGAAGAAAAGTTAAGAAATTAAGGGAGGAGTATCGAGAGGGAAAAGAGGAAGTGGTGAAAGGAAAAGAGAGGGAGGTAGGAGAAAGTAAAGGATAAATATAAGTAGAAGGTTAGAAGAGAAAGAAAGTTAAAAGAGAGGAGAAAGAAATGTACAGAAATCAAGGGATGATTGATTCATTCGTTTTCCACCTATTGTAAGTTATTTAAAACCAGAAAATGTTTTTTAGATTGCAAGAATGTTTTTTTCTTTGGAAATAATGTTTTAGTGATACAAGTCTTAATAATTAACCCATAGCTGGGGGAAGAATTGGTCGATTCATACCTTTCCCAAGGATATTTGCATGTTAGTGAATATAATGAACAGAATTGAAACTTGTTTCTCTGATTTACAATTTTGAGCCATTATCCATTACACCACCTGCACATCTAAGCTTACAATACATGGTATTCCCAAACAATCATCCATCTTAGTTCTGACCAGGCTCAACATTGCTTAACTTTGGTGATCATATGGAAACTGGTGTTTCAATATGATATGGCCATATGCTTCAAGTAAGGAGTATCAAGAGAGAAGAAGAGGAAAATAGCAGAAGAGAAAGAGGGAGTAGTAGAAAGAAAAGAAAGACAAAAGTCTGGAATTAAGAAATGAAAAAGAAGGCAAACAGGAAATAATCAGAGGAAAAGGAAGAGGGTGAATGAGAGAAAAGAGAAAGAAAAGCAAAGTGCTGAAAGTAAATTGAGTGAGTGTCAAGAAAAAAAGAAGTGTGGGAAGAAAAGAAAGAGTCAGGGGAAAAATATAGTAAGGAATGAATATGAGAGAATTTCAAAGAATGAGAAATCTTTAGTATGATGTGATAGAGGAAGGTGGAGGAGAAATCAATATAAGTCTAAGATAAGAAGAAGACACAGGAAATAATTCAAGGAAGAGGACATTTGTTGTAAATCCTGTAGATTTGCTTATGGAATATAGGGCCACAGCCTCACCATGCTAAGGTCACAGCTTCACCACACTAGATGTTGCTTCTGTTGTTTTTATAGGCAAAGTTGCCAGCCTCATGGCCAATCATTTTTTGATTCAGAGTTGTCCTTCTAGACTGGTTACCAACCAAAGTTAGAACTCTTTCTACATTTCTATCAACAAGGATAGGAAGAAGATATGCCTTCATGTGTTTTCCAAGGATATTTGTGCGAAAGTGAATGCAATAGCATTGGCTTGAATTTGAACTTAACACACCAGTACCATTAGGCTATGTGCATATCCAAGAAGGACACTGGAATTGCACTTAATTTAAATGGTGATATATATGTTACTAATAATAACCATGAATAATTTGGGGAGGGTGGATGCTGGTAAGTAAGGAGAAAAAGACAGAAGAGGAGGAAGAAAAAAATGAGCAGAAAGAAGCAAAGAGAAAGGTCTGAAAATGAAGATTGATTCATTTGTTTTTTACAGCTTATCTACCCTTTGTGTGTTTGTTTTTTTTAAGTGAATTCACCCCAAGCAAGGCAATAAAGCCAGTAAGACACAAGGGGTTACTGGGTGTGGAAGAATTGGAAAACAGAAACATTACTAAGGAGAAGAAACATAGTAAAAGGAATCAGGAAGACAGCAGATAGTGATTGGCATTGCATTTAAATTCTTGAAGATTAAAGTTGGCTGTAAAGCATGGAATGGAAAGAAAAGTGCAAGAAAAGCAACTGTTAGCATAGAAATTATGGTCACATCCAACCAACTCAGCTGTTAATTGGTGAGACCTTGTCTCCAGTCTAGTACTAGGCTTAAATTTATAAAGTCTAGGTACCCTGGTAAAGAACCCATCTGAATAATTAACATGAAAGTACTTATAGAAGAGGCACAGGGAGGCAGCTTTACACCAGTTGGAAAGTGATTGAAGCTGAAATACCAGATCAAAACCAATAATATCGCTGATTCTTTTTTGGACTTTATCAAGGATCTCTAGATATATAGCAGGAGCCTCAGACCATATGTGGCAGCAATATTCAAAGCATGGATGAATGGTAGACTTATAGATATTCTGGAGAGCAAAATTGTCTAGCACAACATAGTGAACCAATTTTCTTTACAACTGAACTAACAATGGATTCAATAAAGTCTCTCCACTTCATGTCAGCCAATAATATTAACCCGAGAAGGCACAATGAGTCACTCTCCTGGAGATTAGCATCAGCCATGCTGAGGGAAGACAGAAACAGTTCTCTCAGAGATTAACAGAGAGCAGGTTAGTTTTGGAGGCATAAAAATTAACAAGCCATTCTTTGCCACAGTTAACAGCAGACTGAAGGCCATTTTTGACATCAGCTACCAATTTGACCTTATCAAACTAATCAGACTTACTATCGAGACAAAAGTAAATGGTTGTGTCATCAGTATAGGTATCAAATTGAGAGCTGATTCCATCAGGAAGGTTGTTAATGATAATTAAACACAAAGTAGGACCAAGTATAGAGTTCTGGAGGACACCTGCATTAGTACAAAAGGATCTGAAATAATGGCCATTCAGGATAACTTTTATTTTAAGATTTGATGAGAAAGGTTTGGTTTGGTTTGGTTTTATTTTACATATATCAACCTCAATGGGTCATTTAATGCTGACAACTTTTTTTTTCCTGGTTTTATTTTTTTTTTTTTTGTCAAAAAATCTATTTCTGTTAATATTTTTTCTCAAAAATATATAGCTGGTAATATTATTTTTTCAAAAACGTACAGCTGGTAATATTATTTTTTTCAAAACCTTTATTAGAGGCATTGCTGTTGGATGTAGTTTATCGTCATACCCAGGACGCAAATATAGTCTGTGTGTTAACTATTTTCCCATAGCTGGGACCCTAACAGGTGCTACCACTCAGGGTCAGGGTGGACCTGGGAACACCAGCAATTAAGAGGTGGTTCCACACTCCTCAAAACCTCCTGATCAGAGGCCTTGCTGTTGGACATAGTTTATTGTCTTACCTAGGACACAGATGTAGTTTATCATCATACCCAGGACATGTCATAGTCTGTGTGTTAACTATTTGCCCATAGCTGGGACCCTAACAGGTGCTACCACTCAGGGTCAGGTTGGACCTGGGAACACCAGCAATTAAGAGGTGGTTCCACACTCCTCAAAACCTCCTGATCAGAGGCCTTGCTGTTGGACATAGTTTATTGTCTTACCTAGGACACAGATGTAGTTTATCATCATACCCAGGACGCAAATATAGTCTGTGTGTTAACTATTTGCCCATAGCTGGGACCCTAACAGGTGCTACCACTCAGGGTCAGGTTGGACCTGGGAACACCAGCAATTAAGAGGTGGTTCCACGCTCCTCAAAACCTCCTGATCAGAGGCCTTGCTGTTGGACATAGTTTATTGTCTTACCTAGGACACAGATGTAGTTTATCATCATACCCAAGACGCTGATGAGAAAGAATGAATAAATTAAAAAATTTGTCCGGAAACACCATATTGTAAGAATAATCCCTTTTTTTTTGTTTCCAGATGCAAGTCCTCCTGTTTAACCCATACCTGAGGGACGGATATAAATTTGTACTTTTCCCAAGGTTATTTGTATGTAAGTGATTGTAACAAACCTAAATGGAATTTGAACTCAGCTAGATTAACTTCAAATTTTTTTCTCATCTTTCACCAAAATGTTTTTATAGGATATGCATTCATATTGCTGCATAAGCTGTTAAAATATAATTTCTTTTTTGTCTGTTGTTTCATATTCGGGCATGTTTAATTCAGACAACTTTATCTTTCCTTTGTTCGTAAAATCTATTTTTATAAACAGAAACAAAAGCATAAAAAAGATGAAAGCCTCCATAAAAATATTGAAATTATCTCTTCTTTTACATTTTAAATTTGAGAAATCACTCTCTACATAGTTAACAATTCTTTCAGAGAGAAAAAATGTCGTGAGTGCAGATTAAATGTCAAGTCATGAAGAAAAATGAAGTATCTTTCTTTAACAATAATTCAAAGATTGGGATTAGAGTTTGAGTTTTTATCTTAAAGTTAACAAATAAAAATGATAAAAGAAATAATGATATAGAAACACAGAAAATGTGTTAAAGAGAAAAAGTTGTTGAATTTTTTTCCCTTTTATTTAGAAAATGTTTTTTTTTTTGTTCTTATTCTTACCTATGTGAGTCATTTTTTTTTTTTTTTTTAGTATGACCATTGCCCGTTATATTCCATATAAATAAATGACTGGCAGAACAAACATTATAAGAATGAGGGGAAAGTTAAAAACCAAATAAATTTCAACTTTCTTCAAGAGTCTTTATCTTAGAAAAAAAATTTTTAAAAAAATCACCTTGCCGGAAAAAAAAAAAAATTCTTCTATTTATTTATTTATTTATTTTTTTTTATTCCTAACGTCATGTTTTTTTAGGGGTGAATGCATCCACAGAACACCTGCTTCGTATATTCTTATCATTGCTTTTTTTTTGTGTTATTCTTCTCTGCAACACGAATGCTTTTTATTCATCAAATTTCATGTTCTTCTCATTTTTTTTATTCTCGTTTTTTTGCCTCTGAAGATAACTTTATAATTCTTTTTGTTACTTCTATTTTTCTAACAACAAAAAAAGGGAGGAAAAAAAATTAGTGGGTGACACTTTATCATACACTAACGCCATGCTCCAGAGAAGAAAGTTTACAAATAAAAAACTAAAACTAAAATAATCTGCTCCCCAATTTTGTGATCAAGTGATACATATTTTTTCTAACCAATGGCTTTGAGTGTTTTTTTTTAACCTAAAGCAAAATGCTAAGGAGACTTAAACAATTATTCATTTCAATAATACCAGCTGGGGGCAAAAAAATTAAAAGAAAAAAAGAAGTTGTTTCTTATTTGCCATATATGCGTCCTTAAAAAAAAAAAAAAAAAAAATGAAGCTTATATCGTGTGAAAATGTTTGTAAAATATATACATAAAAAACTTGCAGTCTCTCAACTACAAGAGAAAATGATTGCTAAAGAAGAGATAAAAGAAACTGTGCAATATTTTATAACGAAAAGGGGGAGTGAAAACAATAAGGGCTTATTGCTCATGAAAGAATATGACACTGACATTGTACAGATGTTTTTTTTGTTTTTTCTAAATTAAATTTAAGCAAAATGCAAAAGTTGACAGAAAGACAAATCCACTGATATGCACAAGAACATAAAATTTCCATGAGCTGATTTTAAAAAGTGACACACAATCTGCTCAGAGATGAAGAACAGACTTTAATTAACAGAAATGTGGTTCTTCTGAAAGATGCTGAGGATACCATGGACTGAAAATGTGAGCAGGAAGAGGGAGTTGAAATTTCTGGGCATGTAATGAGAAAAGAGGGGTTGGAAAATCTGATAGGACAGGTTGAGGGACAGAAGAAAACAGTGAATAACATACCTGATAAGCTTGGGTAAATGGATGGTAGAACGGAGACAAAAATTATTAAGAGCTACAAGAAATAGGAAGATGTGGAGGGCCATGATCGCATATGTTCTGAAGGGAAACAGCACATAAAAGAAGACTGCTTTGTACAGATTCAAGGGGAATTTTGAAATTTATCTCATCTTGAAGCAACAGTTCTCATATGATCACCAAAGTTAAGCAATGTCGAGCACAGTTGACTACTTGGAAATACCAAGTGCTGTAAGCTTGGATGTGCAGGTGGTGTCATGGATAATGGCTTAGATTTGGAAATCAGAGATCCAAGTTCTAATACCAGTTAGATTCATCATATTCACTTATGCATAAATACCCTTGTGAAAGGTATGAATCCAACTCTTCTCCTCCTATACAACATTTATAGGTTAATTTAGTGGAACTTATACAACTATTATTATTATATAGCTTTATAGAACTTATATAACTATCATTATAACTATGGGTTAATTTATAGAACATTTGTGGAGATACATAAATGGCTTCCTAATTAACATAGCTTATATAAATACCCAAGCAGTAACGGTAGAGTAGCTCTCAGTTTTCAAGATTAACAACTACTGCTGGACTAAGAAAATACAAAGGAAAACACATTTCATAAAATTAAATGAAATTGTTACAATCTAAAAATATTTTTTGGCTTTCGATAACCTGCAAAAGGTTAATAAGCCATTAAAAACAAATCAACCAGTCAACATTCAACTCAGTATTTCTACTATGAAAATGTATTTTTATACTTTGATAGTGATTTGACCCCAGTTTGGGGGTTAACTATTTGCCCATGGCTGAAACCCTAAAAGGTGCTACCACCCGAGGTGAGGGTGAACCTGGGAACAACAGCAATTAAGAGATGGTTCCATGCTCCTCAAAACCTCCCGATCAGAGGCCTTGCTGCCAGATGTAGTTTATCGTCATATGTGGGACAGTAATAATAAAGAGGTTAAATAATAATTGAACTTTGATTGATTTTGAGTTGTATACCTTCAACTACAGATAAAATGCATTGCAAGTCCTTTGTTATATACTGTATTACTTGTATTTTTACATTTCCATAATGTTTTGTTTTTGTTAAGGGTTAAATCCAGTATAAATTATAGGTTTTTAAAAGAACCAGTATTAGATTTCATCATTTTACAGCTGAAATGGCTAGATATAACTAAGTTCTATACTAACAGCTTCTTCTATCACACTTCTCGCTTGTGGAATTCTCTTCATGCTTCTGAGTCAACTTTGATCTTCAAAAATTTAAATACCATATCAATTGTTATCTTCTGTTTTTTATTATCCTCTCTCCTTAATAATGATTTTCTTTTTCTCATATTCTTACACACTCAGTAACCCTTGCATCTTAGTGGCTTTATTGTCTTCATTGAGGTGAAATGGTTAAAAAATATATATGTTTACATCCAACTTGTTAACAACAAATTTACTCTCTTACATACATAACATATATATACGTGTAGCTTTTATTCATGTTGAAATCAAAAATGCTGTTTGATGGAAACAATATGGCTTCCATTTTGAGGGCATTTTTTCAGATATGAACATTTGAATATAACAGGATAATCCTCAAACTGTAAAAATGATTGCATCAAATATACAAATGTAATTTGACTGAAAATGTTTTCAGGCTTAAATGTTTTTCCATACAATCTCTGTAATTCAATATTTATTTTCTTTTAAACAAAAAGACATTTTTCTTTACTTTTATATGCAATAATGACATTTTTTTTCTCTGTGTGTGTGTAACTGTTGCGTGCATATATATGCATTGACATGTTTAAAGGAAGCTCAAAGATAAAGTGTTGAGCAAAATAATGCACAGTGTTGTATTTTTTAAGGAACAAGGGAGATAAACAAGATCCTATATTGTTGAACTGTAACCAAACATCTCTACATTTTCAAGTTCAATCAGTTTGTTGTTATAATCAAAAATTTGTTATGATTTCTCGCCCTCTTCAGGATTTTTTTTATCATTTCACCCCATGCAGTGAGATAATGCCACAAAGACACAAGGGATTACTGAGATGGAAAGAAAATGAGAAGAAAGGACAATAAAAGAACAGATTCAAGAAGACAGAAGACAGCAATTGATGTAGATTTAAATATTTTAAAATCGTAGGTGACAGAGAAGCAAAAAAGCAGAAGAGATTTTGACAGGTAACAAGTGCAAGAAGAGAAATTATTAGAACAGAATTGATGGTGATATCTTTCTATTTCAACAGGAAAACGATGAGATTGAGTTGCCAGTCTCATACTATGCTTAAATTCATGTGGTTGAGTTACCAAGGAAGAAAGTTCATTAGAACAATTGCTATGAAAATTATTCAAGTTATTCAGATTGATAAACATGGGCAATCATAGCTCTCCACAACTTCCTGGCCTTTGTAGCTCTAAACAAGGTTTCTCTTTTTGTCATCTCTTCTAATTTCTGTTCTACCAACCATTTACACAAGGGCTCATTAGGAATATGGATCGGAATTCAATAGTATGATAAGAAAATGAATACGTGTATACAGTCTTTCTCATAGTTTTTTTTTTTTATATATAAATGTGTGTAATGAGTGTCCAGATAATTTAGTTGGAAAAATACAAGAAGTATCTGGGCTTTTCTTACCTTAAATAAATGTTACTATTAGATGAAATTTTCATTGATGCACATGTTAACCTGTCTGTGTGAACTGCTTGTTCGATGGTGAGAATGTTACATTTGTGTGTGTAGAGGAGAAAAGTGTGATCAGTTCACATTGGTATAGAATGAGTAAATTAATGATAATTATAATTTGTGACACTGTAATTAATTTTTATTTATTTATTTTTCTTATGGACATGACAAAGTGTCAGTATAAATATGTTTTTTATTCATATATTTTTTTTCTGGGCACAACACCCTCTGTCTCATGACTTTAATATATCCTGTGAGTATCAAATTCTCCAAGCAGTCTTTCCTTATTTTTTTGGTTCAAGTCTCTTCTTTATAATGCAAATAATGACAATTTTTCATCTCAGTAAGTCTGGCATAAATTTAACACCAACCATTGCCTTATTAAAATATTATTTATTATTATAAATTTAGTATGGGATTCATGTAAGGAAATGTTATAGATTTTAATCAAATTTAATTTGAATCAGAAGCATTTGATCTAAGAGCAGTTGATCTTTGATGACCAGAATATGAACTGGGCTCACCCTAAGAAATACCAAAGCAAGCACTGTATCAGGTGTTACACCAGAACATCAAAAGAGCTAAAGTTGATCTAGAAGGTATCTTCATAGCCTCAAAGTGTAGAATCAGTCTTCAAAGATTGTCAGTGGCAGCATTGACATATAAACATAGTAGTCAACATAGTTGAACTTAAAAACAAGATATTAAGAGATGGCAAAGCCATGGACACATTTCCTACTTTTCTTTTTACCTGGTGTATTTTTGTGTATTCAAGCGAAACAAAGGATCCAGAGCTGCAAGTATCCATTAATTTTTGCCAATCAATATGTACACAGTAGCCTGTTTTAATAAACTTGGTAGTGTAGCAGATTGAGTAAATGAGGTGGCTGAAGTACCAACCTACCAATACACATTGGAAAAATGCCCCCGCCTCCAGCTTTTTTTTTTTTTTTAAGAGGGAAGAGTCCCTTGCATCCTCATAAGAAGATTAAAACATTTTCTTTTTGTTTTTTTTATACCGTATCACCCTATGCAAGGCAGTAAATTCATGATGATACAAAGGTTACAGGGTGTGAAAATATTAGGAACAAAAACATTAATAAAGAACGGGAAGAGGAGGGATCTAACCAACGCCTTTATCCACTGTGTCCTTAAGGTTAGATCCAGTGACAGGACCCTAAGAGTGTGAGTTCAATACCCGGTTAAGGCAGTGGAGAACTTGCAGAGGGGAATTAACAGGAGATAACTGATAACTGACATCTATTAAAAACATTGCACGTGGAACTAGAACAGTCTACCCCAGTGAGCAAAATAAAGGGTTCAGTTCGACATTCCAACCACCTGAAGAATGTCAGTGTGCAACAGTCGAACGAAATGTTGTAATAAATATGGCGACAAAAATGAGGACAATAGTCCGAATAATGTAAATAACGTACATAATGCCTCATCTCAGAAATATAGACAGATACTGAAAGGCCGAAACGTTGTAATAAATATGGTGGCAAAGATGAGGACAATAGTCCGAATAATGTAAGTAGTGTACATAATACCTCATCTCAGAAATATAGACAGATACAGAAGATGAAGATATTGATGAGTATTGTTATATGAAGCATATGATGGCAGAAACAAAGAAATAAGAAATGTTTAAAGAAATATACACTTGTATCAACATAAAATACAAATGATATATCGGTGTAAATGTCTCTTATTGAGATAAGTAGAATTGTAAAAGGCGTCAGTGGAGGTATATGGAAGAAGAGTGTCGATGTGTTGTGACTTACTGGGGCAAGGTCCTTTCGCAAACTGTCCCTTGGAGACGAGAGGTCGTTTTTCGACAAAGTCTATAAACCCAGGCCAAAATGCAGTCTACTTTTCAAAAATGTTCCATAAAAATGTTCCATTGATGGGTTTTATGTCTTTTCTTAAGCTCAAATCGACTCTGGTTTTTACTTTGTTTCTTTAGGGAGGCGGGGAATTCTGGGTTGAATTGTTTATTTTTTTCTTTGAGTTTGTGAGTAAAAATGGAAGGTATGTGCAGAGCCTATGTGTAGTTAACGGAATTTTAGTTCAGTTTTGGGTGTTCAGAGTATTCACATCCAAGCCCATGGTGGAAATTAGTGTAGCATAAATAAGAAGAACTGGTTTAAGGAAGAATGTAACAGTATGTTCAAGGGTTACAACTACTAGCTAAAGAATGCAGTTTCAAAGCGGTTAATGCTGCACAAAACCAAGACAACTGCATTAGAGATGCCTTCATCACCAGTTTGCATGTTAATTTTATTCAACAGCTTCTTTTAGAAAACAAAACTCTTGGCAGTGGTTAATCAAGCCAGAGCTCTCTCTATCTAGCACAGAAAAACTCAGTGTCATATTCACATCCACTTTAACCAACTGTGGACGATATAGCGTCAGAAAACAAGGATTCATTTTTTGGCGATGCATGTGCCTTACAAGTGCTAAATGTTATTTTTGTGGTTTGGTTTGGTTTGGTTTGTTTTACGGTATATCAACCTCAATGGATTATTTAATACCAACAAAATTTTTATTGCTGTTAATATGTTTTTCTTCAAAAATCTATTTCTGGGAATATTTTTCCTTGAAGAAATCTACAGCTGGTCATATTTTTTTTTCAAAGAATGTACAGTTGTTTGTATTGCTGGTATTTTTTTTTAAAGTATTGCTGATAATAATTTTTCCTTTAAAAATTATTGCTGGTAATAATTTTTTTTATTACAAATTATTTCTGGTATTAAAACCTTTTTTTATACAACTTTGGGTGTCAACTATTTGCTCATAGCTGGTACCCTAACAGGTGCTACCACCCGGGGTCAGGGTGGACCTGGGAACACCAGCAATTAAGAGGTAGTTCCACACTCCTCAAAACCTCCTGATCAGAGGCCTTGCTGCTAGACATAGTTTATCATCTTACCCAGGACAGTATTTCTGTGATGGATTACGTCACAGTTGTAAAGTGTGCCAAGCTAGAGAGGCCACATGTCACAAATGCACAAAACGGGGCACTTTTCCAAAGTATATTGGCAGGTTGGTACTTTGGCCACCTCACTTAATCTGGTGACCACTACACTACCAAGTTTATAAAAACAGGCTACAATGTACATATTGATTGGCAAAAATTAAGATACTGCTCTAATGGACACTGTTAGATCAGGATTCTTCATTTTGCTTAAATACACAAAAAGACACCAGATAAAAAGAAAAGTGGGAAATGTATCCATGGCTTTGCCGTCCCTTAACATTTCGATAAAAGGGCAGTACACCATTAATTTAAATTTATTAGGTGAGTGGTATTTGAATGTTACACTTTGTGTCCTTCCCAATGTTTGTAGTGATGTAATTTTTTTGGCAAGACTTCGGGAACCAACATTCTAGTTTGTCTTTTACCTTTGACAGTCCTAAGAAAAGTCTTATCTATTTTGAGTTCATCTGCGATGGTAGATATATTAATCTATATTCAAATCTCGATCCTAACTGCAAACCCATTTCTACAAAATCTAGGCAATTTGTTACTGCCAATACACACTTTTAAAAACTGAGATTAATAAAATGCTAAACGATGGAATAATTGAAGAAAACATGTTTCCTTGTCAAGCTCAAATTTTAATTGTTGATAATGAATGGCATAAAAAGAAATTAGCTGTGGATTATAGTAGAACTATTAATAGATTCACTTGACTAGATACTTATCCCCTTCCATAAATGGTCAATCTTGTTTTGAAAATAAAATTTATTTTTCTTTGGATTTGAAGAGCACATATCACCAAGTACCTATTGAAGCAAGTGACAAACTGTATACCACATTTGAAGCTGCTGGTAAATTATATCAGTTTTATCATCTTCTAATGGACACTATTAGAACATATGCTTATATTGATTTTCTAAGCCCAGCTTAGATGTGGCACAAGGCCAAAAGCATGGGGCATCCAGTGAGGATCGAACTCACTTTTCAGTAGTAACTGATCTAGCAAGACAAGCTTGTTAACCATTACACCATGCTGAGGTGCCCAAAGTGATTTTCCAAGCATAGCTTGGATGTGGCACAAGGCCGAAAGTAAGGGGTACCCAGTGAGGATTGAACTTACTACACATTCTTAATTGTTCTAGCAAGACAAGTTTGCTAACCATTACACCACCTCAAGGTGCCCAAAGATTTTCCAAGCGTAGGTTAGATGTGGCACAAGGCTGAAATCATGGGGCATCCAGTGAGGATCAAACTCACTTTTCAGTAGTAACTGATCTAGCAACCCAAGCTTGTTAACCATTACACCATGCCGAGGTGCCCAAAAACATATGCTTATAAAGATAACATAGTTGTAGTTGGCAAGCCTCAAGATGAGCACAATAAAAATTTCTCAACCACTTCTATTAATTTTCTTGACTTCACCAAATCTCATGTGATGCTTAATCCTTTTACTGACTGACTACATCTACTTAAAGAATTACCTATCCCTAAAGATAAAGCTGCCCTTCACAGGGTCCTTGGTTTGTTTTTGTATTATTCCCAATGGATATCAAAGCTTTCAGATAAGGTCAAACTCTTGACTTGTTCCCTTTAAATTGCAAGTACATGAGAGGAGAAAGGGAATAATGAGAGAAGATGACAATACCAAAGCTTAGATGGGAGCAGGTGCTGACAACTTCCCAGTAAAACCCTCTGTTTCATCTATCCATCTCCTATTGCATTTGCACTGAGCACCATTCAACCAACCTATTTCTCCATCTGTTATCCTTCCTTCTTGCTACATGACTATGGCATTAATTTGCTGTAGACCAGAAATGAATAATCATTTTATATATCAAAGATTCATGCCTAGGGAAACTTTCCACAACTTCCTGTCTTTTATAGTTCTTAGTAAGGTTTGTCTATCCCTCTGTTGTGGTAAGAGCCTGTTACACACTTTACTATCATGAATGGACTGATCCATTCATAATAATAATTAGTCCTGGGAGGAGATAATACTGTTGCAGTGAATTGTCTAGTGGAGTACTGAATATTATTATCATGAATGATTCTGTCAAGTTAAGTGTTGTCTCTTGACAGACCCCACATCCAAACATTCTCAGGTTCAGATAAAATAAAACAGTCCATTATTTATGAGGTGTTAGCAGAGTGTAATGGTTGTGCAAACTAAAAAAACTAACAATGTGAAGGACAAGCACAATTATTATTATTATTATGTCGTACCTTTTGTTTCAAATATTATAATGGCAGATCGAAGTAGGGAGATTCTGTCCATTTTAAATGGTAACTTTCAATAGAATTTCAAAGCATGAAACTTACAGAATTCAGGATCTAGGAATAAAACAATGTCAGAGTGTATTGCCCAAAACTGGTTTAAAAATCTTAAGAATTGGGGACTTTGAAGTAAAATCCAGAAATGTATGGCCATCAATTGTCGTAGTGATAGTGATAAAAAGAATCAAAAAATTTCTATAAATTAAGATTTTTTTTTAAAACAAAAAAAAAATTAAAGAGATTCAAATTTTATTCATATTCTATGTTGTGGTAAGAGCTAGTTACCCTCTTTACTATCATGAATGGACTGATCATTTCATGATAAGTAGTCCTAGGTAATTGTCAAAGGAGGAATATAATACTATTACAACACTACTTTAGTCCTAATCACTAACCTTTTACACAAGATCATTGGGTAGGTTACATATTGTTTTCTTCTTTCTCTCTTGACTTCATTATGTCCTGTGAGTTTCCTCATTATATGCCCCAGAAATTTCAATTGTCTCTTTCTGATTCGAAGCATAAAGGTCATTTTTCTTTCACATTCCTTAAAACTTCATTGTTGCTCACATGTTTAGTCTATGGTATTCTCAGCATCCTTCTCTAGAACTACATACTTATTCTAGTAAAAAATATTAGCTATTTTAAATGCTATTATCATATATTTTCCATATGAATTTTTCCTACCCATAAGTTTTGTTCCTTATAATTCTTTTTCTACCCCAGCAAAGTGTACCTTATGAATTTTCTTGCATGACTTCCTTCAATCACAGTCATCAGATAAATATGGTTGTGAGAAAGAGATAGCAGGTGGATGAAATAAGCAGAAAGAAAGGTCTTTGTTGAAAACCAAAAAGTATATTTGCAAATTTGTTTCATTTTACTGAATGAGAAAAAAAAAAAGTTCAATTTATTTATTTTTTGCCTTTCTCTGCTTTATCATTTAATCCATTCAACAAAGAATATTTCATTAATCAGACCTGTCACAAAATGGCTGCTCTTTATCTAAGTTCATTTTTTTAAAAGAGCTCTTCAGCTTTTGAAGGAAGTGAAATTTATCAGTAAGAATCATTCACAATGACAAAACACAAACAGATTTAATATCGCTTACTCAAAACATGTTCAGTTCTTTATATTTTGATAGTTTTTTTTTTTTTTCTATCCATTTATTTACAAGTAAATCTGAAACTTTTCTGACTTGTATGATTCAATATTAAGTATTTCCAAAGCTAAAAGAGATCTGCTTGTATGCTGATTGTGTTATCTTTCAAAATGAATTTTAAAACCAATAACTGCTTTCTACTTATATTTGAGAAACATATGACCTGCTTTTAATGGTATGCTGTTTTTTACTTTGCTTTCAGGAAATTTGGTAAACATGGCTTTTATGGGGATGAGAAAGCAGTTCATAAAAGGATGCCAGCAGTACTTGTCTTTTTGGTTATATTTTTTTTCATGATTGAAGGAAGAAAGTTTCACAGGATATCTTCCATTTTCATAAAATAAATAAATGTTTTTTTTTAGTTTTTTTTCAGGACATGAACTTGAAAAGAGTTTAATAAAATGTGAATGTTGGAACAGATCGATTGAACCCAAAAGAGGAACAGAATTGATTTATGATTGCTTCAAAAGTAATTGAACTCTACATAGAAACTGGGATAAGAGTTTGACTCTTGAAATTTTAAGAACAAAATTTGCAACAGTATTTCATTAGGGGATAAGGATCAGCAGTAAAATTTTATACATTTTTTTTTAAGATTAATAATCTGAGTTATGTTAGGTCACTCTGAGTATTATGCAGTACTACATGCTGGTTACCGATGACTAAACTGTTTCCCCTACCAGGCATTTCACAAGAAAGGTGGCTAGACACTCAACAGGATAAAAAAAACAATACCTGTGAAAGGTTGTCTGAATCTTCTTGCAGGGTCAATGGCCATCTAGCTCAATGTGGTTGACTTCTTTTTTTTAACAAAAAATAAGAGCTGAAAAGGTGAAATTTTCTCTCGTAACCTAGTATTTTTGTATAGTTTATGATATTCTATCATCCACCATACAGTATTAATAAAAAGGCAGTAAATTTTTTTCCTGGCTCTCAAATATAATAAAATATACTGAAAAAAAAAAAACTACTAATGACTCTCAATTTTGGGTCAAAATTAACAAAAATAGTTAATAGTCAAGGTGGCTCACAAATTTTACATAGCATTATATATATATATATATATATATAAAGAATTAATGGAATTTATTGTTAATCCAGCATTATCTCTTATTGCTTTAAGTTTACATCTACTGACCTGTCCATTTGAAAGTCTTATGTGTGTTGTAGTGGAATGGATATTGCCTCAGAGTGAGAACTTGGAGAGCCAAGTTCAAATTCCAGCCATCTTCGTTAAATTCACTTACGCACAAATACCCTTGAGAAAGGTATGAATCTATCTCTTCTGCCCCCAGTTATGATTTGAATAGCAGAATAGACTGGATTCTTCAGCCTTGGTTGCCAACCAGTCTACCGCAGAAAGAAATGGCAATTTACTGCAGGAAAAATCTTTTGCCTCATCAGTCATGTATCAAAAGATACATGATCAACCAAGTGTGTATCATGTATGGCACTTAACTGACTGAATAAAAGAAATGTGTCCCTTTGTTAGGGATCTTGTGTCCACTGTTGTAGATTTTTGTGGTTGAGTGGTTTAAAGAAAACAAGATCAGATGGTAGTTTCCTATACAAATATACACTGCTTAAAAAAGGTATCTACTCAAGCATGTGTATCAACTAAAGAGTAATTACACACATATATATATATATATATAAATTAATACACAATAAAATCCAAAATTACCTCATATAGGGGATAAGCTTATTTCAACCGTCAAAAAAAGAAAATTTATCAGTCTTATTCAACCTTGGTATAGACAGAATACATACTGAAATTAGAAATTTAACTGTGAAAGCTACAAAAAAAGTAAAAAAAACTAATACAGAATTTATCCATTTCAATGTTTCAGTCAGACGAAAGGCATGAGACAGTGGTCAGTGGAGGATGGAATATATATATATATATATATAAAAAATGGAGGATGGAAGTTATATATATATATAAAATGGAGTATGGAAGTTATATATATATATATATATAAAAAAAAAATGGAGGATGGAAGTTATATATATATATATATATATAAAATGGAAGGATGGAAAGTTATATATATATATATATATATATATATATATATAAAAAAATGGAGGATGGAAGTTATATATATATATATATATAAAAAATAAAAAATGGATGGAAGTTATATATATATATATATAAAAATGGAGGATGGATATATATATATATATATAAAAATGGAGGATGGAAGTTATATATATATATATATATATATAAAATGGAGGATGGAATATATATATATATATATATATAAAATGGAGGATGGAAGTTATATATATATATATATATATATAAAATGGAGGATGGAAGTTATATATATATATATATATATAAATATGGATATATATATAATATATAAAATGGAGGATGGAAGTTATATATATATATATATATGGAGGATGGAGGATGGAAGTTATATATATATATATATGGAGGATGGAAGTTTATATATATAAAATGGAGGATGGAAGTTATATATATATATATATAGGATATTTATATATATATAAAAAATGGAGGATGGAAGTTATATATATATATATAATGGAGGATGGACGTTATATATATATAAGTATACAATTGGTGTATATGGAATTCCAATAACCAAAAATACTATTCTTAAAAGAGTGCTCAATACAGAGTAGATCAAATATAATTTATTTGAAAATTATAACATAAACATGTTATAAAATCACTACAGAAATAGCAATTTTGTGTCAAATTTGTTTGCTATTTTTGTAGTGATTTTATAACATGTTTATGTTATAATTTGCAAATAAATTATATATATATATATATATATATATATATATATATATATATATATACCCTTGTACAAAATTATTGAAATAACCATTTTAGTTTCCTTTCTCTCAGCATACGGTCAGTTTCAGACCCACTGGAGTGACAGGGTGTAATCAATTTCTACTTTTACATCAGATTAGGTCATCTTCAGTGGTGTACAGTAATATGAATCTATATTCAGGGTGTATGATGAAATTTGTTTTGCCTTGAAAGATATTACATCATCCATGATTTCATCAGATTTTTATCACACACAGACACTATTGTCTCAACTGTTGATTAATTGTCCTATGGCCATTGTCTGTGGTGGACATTACTCCAAGGAAGCATACGAAAATTGTAATGCTGCATGAACACACTGGCAAGCCTTACCAGTGAGCAAATGAAAGTACTAGAGTGGCCCCAAAACTCCCCTGATTTAAATCCAATCGAGATTCTGTGGTCAATCTGCAAGAAATGAATTTGTGGAATGGACATACAAAATACTAACATGTGCACTAGGTCAGGTTTCATTGGAAAAATATAAAAAAAAATAAATAATAATGAAAATATTTGTTTTGTTTCAATTAATATGCACAAGGGTTTATATATGAATAAAAAGGGACAAGGAAAGACTATACTTATCTGATGTATTTCATCCTTTGAGGGATTTTATTGCCTTGATAAAGTCCTGCAGAGGATGAAACATAAGCTAAGTATAATTTTTCCTCTTGTCTTTTTTATTCATTTTATCTCTTCTATAGATACAATTAATCTGAGAATATTTATATACACACACACATTATATAACAAAAGAAAGAGAACAGGCCCAAAATAATACTAAGCAAACAATATATGCAAGACAAAAGTAGGCAAAGCAACAGTAACAAGATAAAAATGTTCACAAACTAAGAATGGAGTTAACACACAAAAGGGATACAGACAAAGTATTCTTACTTCAAGACAAGAACATGAATATGGCAGATGAGACAGAAGTGGCCTATCTTATTGGTCAAGAAGAAATCCCAGCATACATGTCTATAAATTTGGGGAGTGGGGTGTTATTGCAGTTATTTCTACACCAATTGGAACCAACATTTTTGAAGAATAAAGTTCATAAAGAGAAAAATAAATTATTTGTGACTCAACCTTGGAAATGTTATGATCCATCACTTCTTTCAACTTTCATGTGAAATCTTAGGGAAAAACTGAAATATCAAGCCTGGTCTTGATCTGGCATCTTGGCTTCAGTCACTTTCCCACTGTTTAACATGGCTTCCCTGTGCCTTTTCTATAAATACTTTCCTGGTAATTGTTCTGATGAACTTTCCTCTTGGGTACCTAGACTTTATGTATTTAACTGTTCTACTAGATTGGCTGCAAAGTTTACAGTTGGTATAGCTAGATGTTGAAGTATTGAGAGATGATAAAAATAAAACTCGTGTTATATTTAACAAAACAAAATAAGGAATTTATTTATAAATTTACACATTTGAAGTTGTCAGTAGCTTCTTTCAAGACAAGGGATCAAATATTTAAAGTTTATATGAATTATCAAGAAGAAGAAAAAAATGTTCATATAAAATCATTGGACACAAAGTAATATTTCAAAACACTTAAAACAAATCGAGAAAGTTCATTTTTCACATAAAAGTTATACGGTTCTATTCAATATGAACGACAAGAGATATTTTAAGGTACTTAGATTTGGAGTTGAATAGAGTTCTTTGAAATTGCCCTGCCCTCATTAGAGGCTGATAATGTATCAGCGTGTAATTTGACACTGGCATTATTCAGATGCATGGAACTCTGCTTCTTTCTGCATTTTCTCTCTCTGCCTTGTTACAACTTTTTCTGTCTGTATATATCAAAAAGCAATTTGACATCGACTTGTTATTTTTTGTAAGCCACTCCCTTTTCCATTGGTTAAAATAAGTTTTTATGTAGGCTCATTAAACTTTGCCTTGGTCTTTTCTTCAGCCAGAGCCAATCCCTTTTTTCTATTGGTCAAAATAAATTTTCACACTGGTTCACAAATTTGAAAACAGTGAAGAAAAGAAAGTTATTTTTATTTTGTATTCACCACAATGTAACTGTAAGTTTTATGTTAACCATTTCTTGCTTGTGGAACTCTCTTCCGGCTTCTTGCTTTCCAGTTTAATTTGATCTTCAAAAATTTAAATGCCATATCAATTGTTATCTTCTGTCTTCTTAATTCCTGTTCTTTTATTGTTCTTACTCTTTAATAATGTTTTTTTTTTCTTCTTTTCTTATATTCTTTCACACTCAGTAACCACTTGTGGCTTTATTGCCTTGGTTGGGGGTGAAATGATTGAAAAAAAAAAAAAAAAAATGAAAGAGTACCATTCCCATATCTTTACCAAGAATGATTATGAATGAGTAGTGAGTTCAATCCTCACTGGGTGCCCCACACTTTTGGCCTTGTGACACATCTAAGCTATGCTTGGAAAATCACTATTTTTGCCAAGAAGTGTCATGACAATGCAGTTTACAGATATTGAAAGCAAAAGGTAGCTATAGAAAACTATAACCACCTAAGTCCTGAAAAGATATTGCACTTAAAGAGTGAGTTAATGACATATTTTTGTTTGTCCGAATTAACAAATCAAGTTAAATCATTTTAAAATGTCAGTGATCTTATCACCGTTTTTCATAAATAACTTCCAAATATCACAATATTTATATACTGTTTAGTGATTTTTAGTGATTTTTTTTCTAAAAATTAAGAAAAAGTAATTCATTGTTTTTTTTTTATTATCATTTTACAAGCAAACAATAAAACAATATTGAGCCAATACTGCATTATCCAATCAAAATGCAGAATTTAACCTTACCTTGTGACTTGCATTGTTTGTCGCCATAAGAACTGGGCTTGTGTTGTTATTGAATAGGCTTGAATCATATTGAATTTCTGCTTCTCAACTGAAAGCTAATTAAGATGAACAAAGGATTAATGAAGAACTTTGTGTTGTTTGATTAGCCATTGATTAGAAATCAATCACAATATAAATAGGACGTTAATTAGTCATACTGATCAATCGTGTGAAGCAACTGTGTCACTGGACTTGGAAGTTTTAATCTACAGATTAAATCGGATGAACCATAACCTTTATTTGTCAAGGTTGGTAATAGACATAACAGCCATTTTATTACAATTACTTAATGCATAATTCTTCTTCTTCTATGCATCGTCTCTCGTTAGGACAAGGGGAATCATGGCTCTCCCCAACTTCTTATCATTTGTAGCTCTTAGCAATGTTTATTGTTTTACAATCCCTCTTACACTTTGTTCTACTATCCATTTATATGAGCTCATTAGGTAGGTTACTTGATGTTTCCTCATATCCTATTCACCTTTGATATGTCCAATATCCTTCTGTAGAACCTTATTGCGGTTTCTTCGTCTAAGAAATTGTCCAGCATTTGCTGCCATATGGGATTGGTATTATATAGAAGTTCAACACTCTTTTCTTGTGTTTCTAATGAAATTTTCCTGTTTCTTTTTTAATCATTTCACCACAAGCAAGGCAATAAAGCTACTAAGATACAAAGTGTTACTAAGTATAAAAGAATATGCAAAAAAGAGAAACATTATTAAAGATAGAGAAGAAGAAAAAAGAACTGGGACTAAGAAGACAGAAGATAATGATTGATATAATATTTACATATTTGATGATCAAAATCACACTAGACTGCAAGAGAGTTCCATAAGTGAGAAGGCTGAGAGAAGAAACTGTTAGCATAGAACTTAGGGTTACATTTAGCCATTTCAACTATAAAATGATAAGACTTTACTGTAAATCTAGTACTGCACTTAAATTTGTAAAGTCAAGGTACTAAAGAGAAAAACTCAGAAAAATTACCATTAAAATATTTATAAAAAAGCTACAGGGAAGGTACCTTCTGGCAGTAGAAAAGTGACTGAAGCTGAGATGTCAGGTCTTGACTGATAACATTGCAGATTTTTTTTTGTTTAGTATTTTGTTTAGTATTTTGTTTAATTTTTGGAATGCATTTTTTGCTATTGTAATGTAACTTCAGCTTTCGATGCCACATTTTCCCACCTCTTAAAAACACTTTCCAGGTATTTAAATTTCTGTGCTTGTTTGATACTGACATCTTCAATTCAGTGTTCTCATCTTGGGGCTTTTTTTCTTTGCTGACTAATATATACATTTTGTCTTCTTGCAATTGATGGTGTTGCTAGCCAGGTTACACATTGTGAGATAAACATGTATCTCCTGAAATGCCCACAACAAACATGAAGTCCACATAAAGAAATGAAGGACCAATATATATATGTACAAACAAATAATAATGTTTTAAGAACATAGGATGACAAAGACAATAATGTGTGTGTGTCAAATGAATGTGAGAAATGTTTTGATCCAAAGTATGTGTAATGAGTGAATGTGCACACATACATGTGTGTGTGTGTGTGTATGTGTTCCTGCATTTTCCAAAAAGAGGACGTAATCTCCCACTAGAGATTTACATGTAGTCGTATAAGTGGATAGTAAGAAGAAGAGGGCGAGAAAAGATATCGCCAAGTATTTATAGTCCAGAAAGCAGCCCCTAGTAGCAGTTTTAAAATTAGGAGGAGGTAACCTGATAGTACATGAACAAGTAAGGTTAATGTTTATAGATTTTTAAGCAAGGGAGCTAATTCACCAATACTCATATTGGCGTGTACGACAATGGTCAGTCCTTTCTTCATACTTTCCTTTAATACCTTATCTAGGATGTCCCGTAGTTTTCTTTTCGCGTCTGCCATCAACACAATTTCATCTGCATATATTATTTACACTATTTACATTGTTCAGACTGCTATATTCACAACATTTCGGCTTTTGTATGCTCCAGTCTTCTTCCGGCAATAATTCTTAGAATTCCGAACTGAATCCTTTATTTAGTCCAAAGGAATGGATCCTTCTAATTCCACATGTCCTAATAACTCAGCTCTCCAAGTTTGCTTGGTGAGTTGAATTATCAATTTTGCAATCTACCCCTGTGGTCTAAATAAAGATTTTCGGTTTGAAATTTCAACAAATATCAGCTGAAGAAGGCCAAAGCATACAACAGCTGAAATGTTGTGGATGTAGCAATAAAGATTGAGAACAACAGTCCGAACAGTGTAAATAGTTACAATACTTCATCTCAGAAATATAGACAGGGGAATATATTATGTTGTTAAAATTGTGTTCACTGATAATATTTTAGACTAAATTTTCCTGAGAAGAAAGATAGTGTTGTGATGTATTTTTAGTATATTTAGTGATATTAGCAGGTATCTCGGTACATCTATTAACATGACATAGAGAACTAATTGCTGCCATATGGATTTCACGTAGATCTTTTATATTGACCGCTTCTGATATGCAAATCAGGCAACAATATCTACAAGTGTATGTGGTACTTTTAAGAAAACCTGTTTCACTATATTGTACATATTCAAATGAAGGATTAAACCAGTTTTCAACATAATAAGGAATGAAGTACATTGGGCATTTTATATAAAATAAATACATACTGTATGGATCAAAATAATAACAAATTTATCTCAAAAGATAAGGAATTGTTTTTTTAGAATAGGCTATGCCAGAGGTAGTTTGAACTGTAAAATAATAAGACCTTGTCTTGATGTATGGATCAATAATAACAAATTTAGTATAGGAGATAAGGAAATTTTACATAGAATAGGCTGTGCCAAAAAAAAAAGTTTGAACTGTTTTATAATAAGACCTTGCCTTGATGTATGAATCAGTAATAACAAATATAGTATAGAAGATAAGGAAATTGAACATAGAATAGGCTGTGCCAGAGGTAGTTTGAACTGTAAAATAATAAGACCTTGCCTTGATGTATGGATCAGTAATAACAAATATAGTATAGAAGATAAGGAAATTGAACATAGAATAGGCTGTGCCAGGGATAGTCTCCCCCAATCATGACAAAACCAAAGAATTAACCTAAAAACTCAAGTTATTTTCTTAAATAGCCTTGTCAGATTGAGATTTTTATATAGATGCCATGCATGGTTCAGAAATATCTAAAACTGTCAATTGTATACAACCACTTTCTCCGATCAGTGATTGAAATTGTCTTTGAACAAATGAAGCCTAAATGTCTCAGTAAGGACTATCTTTCTTGTGAACTAGTGTTCAGTCATCTATGTGTCATGCATGATCATGTATCTTGCGATACATGACTGACGAGGCAGTTTTTTTTTTCCCGCGGTAGGTTGCCATTTCTTTCTGTGGTAGACGAATTTGCCATCCAAGGCCATAGAACCTGGACTGTCCTGCTATTTACCCATAGCTGTGGGGAAGAAGAAGAGGATTCATGCCTTTCCTAAGGGTATTAGCATATAAATGAATGTAAATGATTCAACTGGAATTCAAACTCAGCTCTCTGATTCCTCAATCTGAGCTGCTAGCCATTACTCCACCATAATGGAAGTAATATTAATAATGCAGTGTGCTAAATGTTAACAAATGAAAAACAAACAACATAAAAATTAAAAATAGCGGAATATTTTCTTCTTCATATTTCATTTTCTGGTGAAGCTTTAATGAAATTGAAACATGTTCAGTGAATTATGTGCCATGTGTGATATGCACTTAGATGATCATGTATCTTTCGATACATGACTTATGAGGTAGATTTTTTCTTTAGTAGGTTGCCATTTCTTTCTGTGGTAGACCAGTTGCCATCCAAGGCTATAGAACCCAGTCTGTCCTGCTATTTACCCATAGCTGAGGGGGAGAAGAAGAGCATTCATACCTTTCCTAAGGGTATTAACATGTAAGTGAATGTAATGGATTCAACTGGAATTTGAACTCGGCTCTCTGATTCCTCAATCTGAGCCACTATCCATTACTTCACTGTACATCTTCCTAAACAAAGAAGTGTATCAAATAACAGA
Source organism: Acanthosepion pharaonis (assembly GCA_903632075.3). Taxonomy (NCBI): domain Eukaryota; kingdom Metazoa; phylum Mollusca; class Cephalopoda; order Sepiida; family Sepiidae; genus Acanthosepion; species Acanthosepion pharaonis. The sequence continues at coordinate 425,677 of CAHIKZ030001830.1, read as the reverse complement.
AACCATATCAGTTGAGGAACTTCAATAACAGCAACAACAAAAATGGATAGCACATGTAACTAGAAGGAAAAATAATATAATAATGATGTTGACATTCCATTTCAAACAGGAGGTTGGGTATGAGCTTGTGCAAATGGATGACAGAACTAATAGGGAAAGGAGAATAAAAATATAAACATTGCGACAAAGAAGAGGAACTTGTCAAGAACCATGATCTCCAGATACTGAAAGGACACAACACAAAGAAGGAGAATTGATATCTAAAAACCACTATAAGCTGCAAATATCTTAGAAAGGCAAATTAAAATATTAGCCAAAGTGTTGGTCTTATTTTTGAGAGGCACTGTGGTTACTATTAATTATACATTGATTAATTGTGATTAATTTTATTCAAAGACAGTTTCCAAATTTTTGTTGCATTTTTCACAATGTTTTGCCTGTTATATCTAACTTGTTTTTTTAATCTTTTCACTCCAAGCAAGGCAATAAAGCCACAAAGATGCAAAGAATATGAGAAAAAGAAAAACACTATTAAGGAGAAAGAACAAGTAAAGATCAGCTTGGCATTGCAATTAACTTTTTTGAAGATCAATGTTGAACGGGAAGCAAGATGATGTAAGAGAGTTCCACAAGCAAGAAGTGCAAAAGAAGAAACTGCTAGCACAGAACTTACAGTTACATCAAAAACTTAAACTGTAAAATGAAGAGACCTTTTCATCAATTTAGTAGTATGCTTAAATTCATAAACTCTATGTACCATAGCGGAGAGTTCATCCAAACAATTACCATGAAAATATTTATAGAAAAGGCACAGGGAATCTATGTTATGGTAGTGAGAAAATGACTGAAGCTGATATAACAGGTCAAGACCAATAACATTGCAGATTCTTCTTTGAATTTTATCAAGTATCACTAAATACATAGCAAAAGCATCAAATCAAACAGTAATGGTTAGCAACTTCAAATTCTGGTTGAGTCTTTGCACAAATCAAAGGTGATTGAACAACTAGAGGCTGGAAAAGAGATCCACAAGTAAGAATTGTGAGAGAAGAAATTATTAGCATAAAACTTACAGTTACAAAGTAAATTAATTATCTTTTTGAAATGTCAGTTAAACCCTAAATACACTCTCATGAGATACATTAGATCAAGCAATTATTTTCTCTCTCTCTCTATATATATATATATTTTAAACATTTCACTCCAAACAAGCCACTAAGACAAAAGGGTTAACTGAGTGTTACAGAATATGAGAAAAAAAAAACACTATTAAGGGGAGAGAACAATACAAGAACAAGAATTAAGAAAACAGAAGATAACAATCAACATTGCATTTAAATTTTTAAAGATCAAAGTAAACTTGGAAGCAAAACACTGGAAGAGATTTCCACAGGCGAGAAGTGTGATAGAAGAAACCATTTGCATAGAACTTACAGTTACATCTAGCCAAAGTAAATTAACAATCTTTTTGATAAGGTCAGTTAAATCCTAAAATACAGTATCATGGGATCCAATTATTCAATATATATATATATATATATATATATATATATATATAAAAAGAAGAAAGAGAGGTTAAAAAACGTTTTTGGTTGTAATGTGGATTTATTTAGAAAAAATATTATGCTTTGTTTTACATAGTTTTACGACACGTGTTTCTGGTCTCGTGACCGTCTTCAGGTGCTTTGTTTTACATAATTTTACGACACGTGTTTCTGGTCTTGTGACCGTCAAACCTCTCTTCTCTTCTTTTTAATATACATACTTTTCTCTCGTTGGAACCACTACATTATATTTCTTTTATATATATATATATATATATATATACACATAAATTACTATCAAACATTAAAAAAAATTTTTAAATATATAAATCTGTGTTTTTCCACATTGGCCGATACATGCCCACTTACATTAATTTCCCTCTCCAAATTTATATCCCCCCCTCTCTTTCCTTTAAAACCCTGAGTCCATCTCTTATTTCTTACATCTTTACTTCTCCCCTTTTTTCTGTTTTTCTTTTTTTGTCTCTTTATATCATTTCCAGTGAGATGACCTATTAAATAGGTCAATGTCTGATCCTTACTCCACCTCCTTAATATTAAGTATTGTAATAAAAATAAATTTAAAAGCCTTTCTATCTTGCCCTTCCCTCTCTAATTTTGACCATGTCTGTCACACTATTTCTTGCCACTCTCTATATCACCTTATATAAGCTTAATACTGCCCTTCAAAAGTGTACATTTAAATTAATTTTTTCATCCTTGGAAGTGAGGTCTGATGATCCAGAGAAAAAGAAAATCTCTGGTGAAATAAATTATAACAATGGAACTGTAAAGTGGTCTGTTTTTCTTTAAATTAAATTATTTGCTCTGACTTGACATTGAGCTCTCCGGATTTCATCCTCCTTGGGATTATCCATATGGATTACCCAGATTTTCATTACTTATATATGTAACTTAAAAGCCATCCTATTGGGCAGCATATAAGCTAACTCCTGCAGATGACTCTTGATTGAGCCTTTCGTTTGTTCAGGAGTTTGAAAGTCCCTAAGTCTTTGTATATTCTCAGCATTGGAAGCTCTACTGGCTGTCCATTTCATCTGGGTTTTCATTTGCATGAGACTTTCTTTTCCTTGCTGCAGCCTTGGTTCTTTTGATTGCAATCTGATCCTCAGTTGGCAGAGATTTCTTTTTATGAGGCATACTGCTCCCGTATGTGACAGGCAACAATAAACTACAGAAGAACTCAAAATTGATCGCTGCATTTAAGTATTGCATTAATATCAAAGCTTACCTTTTAAAAGTTCAACAATAATTCTTCTGCTGCCACTTAATTTAAAGACAAGTTGATGTACATAGGTCCTTAATTGTACAAACAATTATTTTTATTCCATGGTTATTTTTGCTGGATTTCATAATTAATTTTAATTATTGCCAAATTTATTCCCAAGTTATATAAAATTGTTATTGTACAAAAATATTTGTCACAAAAAAAAATCACGTAGAATATAAGTGAAAACAATCGCAGTAAAACTTGGGAATCCAAAATTTCAGGATTGTGGGTCCAGATTCAGCACAGAATGTTTTTAATTTGCTTACAGACTTGGCCTGATTCCAAATGGTATGATATGTTGAGCTACAGCCTCTAGGAGTAAAGTTGAAAAAGTGTGACATACTGACATATATATATATATATATATATATAATGAAATGGACAAAGTCCGACAATTATTTTAAGACATTTTTATGTTTATTTGAATCTATAAGAAGAATGTTAAACATAAAATGAAAATAACACTGACATCATATTTTAACAGATATATTTACCAAAATGACACAAAAATATTTTGAAATACTAAAGAGTAAATTTATTCAATAAAATCACTATTGGCTTAAAACATAGCCTTCAGACTACTTCACAATCTCCTGCATTTCTTCTGTACGGTCTCCTTGTATAAGTTGGTGAATGCTGTCATAATACCTGCCTTCAATTCGTCTTTGGTGTTACAAGGAGTTTTGTTGCTCTCTCCCTCAACTGAACCCCACACATAATAAACAAGGGGGTTAGAGTTCAGAGAGTTAGGTGGCCAAATGTAAGGGATGTGACTGCAGAAATTGTCTGACAATCATGACTGTGTTTTCCTGATTGTGTGGCATGGTGTAGAGTCCTGTTGCCAGCAGCCACACTCTTGATCCAGGACAGAACTACCTTCTCAAGACACTTGATGTAGGCTTCCATGTTGAGTTTGAGGTCCTCACCAACAAATTCAGGAGTTCTTTTCATATCAGAGTGATCAGAATGAGCTTTCCTAGCTACCGTACCTTTGTAATCACCATTACACTTATCCAACTCCCTCTAAATCCTCTACATTGTTTTCAGATTGACACGCAAACACTCTGAAATGTTCGTATTGGAGCTTGTAGTGCAAATGCCAAACAGTACAGCATGCCCTTTTCAAATTTCTGACAGAGTGAATTGTGTCATCATGCTCTTTTTCTCACAGACTACTATACAATGCAGTCAACAAAATCAAAAATGAAGAACACGTTTGCACAAAATTAAAAACATAAAATGGTAACAATTTACCCATCATATCTTGTATGTATATTTTAATCATCTCACCCAAGCAAGGCAATAAAACCACTAAGATGCAAAAGGTTACTGAGTGTTATTTCAATAGTTGTATTTTAGTTTTTTGTGATGTGATGATTAATATGTGCAGGATTTATTTCATTTAGTCATTTCAACTGTAAAATGATAAAACCTAGCTGCAATTCATGGCCCTCCACATCTTCCTGTCCCTTGTGGTTCTTAATAAATTTTGTCATCGCTATTTCTCCCAAACCCTGTTCTAATATCCATTTATTCAAGCCCATCAAGTATATTACATGCTGTTTACTCTGTCCATCTTTCCCTGTGATTGTTAGATTTTCCAAGCCTTCCTTCCTCATTACATGCACCAGAAATTTCAGCTGCCTCTTTTTGATGTTAAGTATAAGTTTCCTTTTTGTTTCCATTTTCTCTAAAACCTTGTTGTTGCTCACATGTTCAGTCCATGGTATCCTCAGTATCCATCTGTAGAATCACAGTTGCTTCAAGTCTCTGCTTCACCTTTGAGGAGATTGTCCAGCATTCACTACCATATAGGAGGACAGAGCAACAATTCAGTACTATTTTCTTTGTTTCTAACAAAGTTTTTGTCTCTTTTGCTTAGTTTTTGGAAAGCAACTTTAGATCTTAATATCACATTTTTTGTCATCTGTTTGAACACTTCCTGAATATTTAAATTTTTTTTTTCATAATCTCTAGAAAAGATCATCAAAAAATTTACCATGAAATTATTTATAGAACAGGCTGAAAGAAGTAACATTACAGCAATGGGAAAGGGACTGAAACCTAGATGACAGGTCAGGGCCTATAACATTGCAGCTTCTTCTTTGGATTTTATTAAATTGCTAGATAGGATGTTGCTTGTTACTGTAGCATCCTGATGCCCTAATTTCTTTGTCTTTGACTGAAATTCGAACTTAGCTCTCCGATTCCTCAATTTGGGCCTCTATCCATTACTCCACTGTAAGGTGTGAATCCTCTTCTTCTCCCACCAGCTATGGTTAAATAGTAGGACAGACTTGGTCCTATAGCCTTGAATGGCAACTGATCTACCGCAGAAAGAAATAGCAACCTACTGCGGGAAAAACCTGCCTTGTCAGTCATGTATTGAAAGATAAATGATTGCCTAAGTGTGTATCATGCATGGCACGTAACTGACTGATATTCACTTACACACTAGTAATCTTGGGAAAGATATGTATCCTCTTCTTCTAACTCTAGCTATGGGTAAATAGCAAGACAGACTGGGTTCTATAGCCTTGAATGGCAACTGGTCTACTGCAGAAAGAAATGGCAATCTACTGCAGGAATAAAATCTGCCTCGTCAGTCATGTATCAAAAGATACATGATTGCCTAAGCGTGTATCACGCATGGCATTTAACTGATTGATATTCACTTACACACAAATACCATTGGGAAAGGTATGAATACTCCTCTTCTCCCACTAGCTATGGATAAATAGCAGGTCAGACCAGCTTTTATAGCCTTGGATGGCAACTGATCTATCGAAGAAAGAAATGGCAACCTACTGTGGGAAAACAATCTGCCTCGTCAGTCATGTATGGCACATAACTGACTGATAATTATGCACCAACCCAATAATCTTTATGACAATATATTCAATGCTATATCATGTTTTGTTTCTCTCAGAATTACTGAGACATGTTTTTGTTACTATTATACATTGATTCATTTTCTTCATTTTTATTTTTTGGTTGCTCTTTTCCCTGTTTTTTTTCCAGATATCTGTCATGTTAAGTAACTTTTTAGGCATATCAAATAGATCTTGTTTTATTTAATCCATGGTGTATATTGTTCTCATTTTTCTACCTGTCAAATCTTGAGTCCTTCCTAGGGATTTTCATACATCATCAATTATTTTTCTTGATTCCAATCTGTCATTCCAATAGGCTGATATTTATTTCTGCATAATACCTGTCCCTGGGATTAATCTCCTGTCAACCAGGAAAACCATTGCAACTTACTAGCACTTTTAGCAATGAGAATAAAATAGAGTTTTTATTTAAAATTCCAACGACAATGAGGAAATTAATCTAAATAAATCAATATATAATAGTAACAACATATTGTATAAGAAAGAAAACGGACAGAATTGAGTGTAATAATATTGTGATAAACAGTAAAAAACAGGAAATTGGCCCAAATGAATAAATGTATAATAGTAACAATATTTTGTAGACTGTGAAAATTGACAGAGTCAACTGTAAAAAACATTGTAATTTTGAAAATATTAGGTTGCTACATATATTTTTTCGTTTTTTCCAGATGTTCTTTGACTGTTCCAGAAGAATAATCTTTTGTCACATTTTTTTCTTCTTCGTAATTCTGGTCATCCTGTGGAACTGTTGTCATACATTATTGAAATTATATTTCAGACTAAACACCCCTTTGAGATTGAATACCATGTAGACAAGAATAAGAATATTTGATATCTTCTCTTTGCCTTTAATCAAGATCACAAAGCTGCTCAAGACATTTGTGCTGTGTATGGAGATGACTCCATTACCAAGAGAATGAAACAGAAATGGTTTTCCCACTTCAAAGAGGGGATGTTGAAACTCATAGACACATTCTGGCTGACCAGTGCATTTTGATGAGAACCAATTGCATGTGCTGATTTAAGAAATGTGTCAGAACCCTAGCGAATTGACTCAGAAGATAGCAAGCTCTCATGTTAATTCATTATTGTCACTAAATGGGTAAGATCCAGAAACACAATGCATGTGTGCCACACATAGTGACTGAAAGAAACAAACACCAGTTCTCTTCCATTGCCATCAGTTTACTTGCTTGACACTAGGCTAACTGTGGCTACAAAGAAAGAGCTAAGTTTGGAAACAGCTAAGTCACACCCATTATATTTCCCTGATTTTGCTCCTTCAGACTACCAACTTTTCAGTCACTTTCTAACAATTTGTGGGGTGTTTCATTCAGCAATGATGTAGATCTTAAAATATGGCTTGATGAGTTTTTTCAAGTCAAAACGTACTGATTCCTATAATCGAGGCATTGAACAGTTAGTTGATTGTTGGCAGAAGGTTACAAACAATGAAGAGAAATGCATTGTTAAATGATTCATCAGAACTACTAACAAATAATAAGTATTAAAATAAATTAGAAAAAGCAAACAAATTTATGCAACAACCTAATAAAAAGTCGAAAATTAGTCCAAATAAGTAAATGTGTAATTAGTAACAAAATTTTTTTTCAGAAAGAAAACTGAAGGATTCAAGAGTAAAAACATAATAAAGTCAAGAACAGGTAACAATTGGAAATTAATCAATATTTAATCCATTTGAAATGACATAAAATCAATAAAAATGAAACCTCTTCAACTCTGTGCCATGTTCTTTCAGGTCATGAGCAATCACGTCTTTCCATCCTTTAGTAATATTTGTCTCTTTGGTTATCTCTTTCAATCCATTTACACAAATTCATTAGGTAAGTTACTCTACTGCTTTCCTATTTCCTGTGAGCATTAGATTCTCCATGCCCTCTTTCCTAATTATGTTTCATAGAAAATTTCCACTGTCTCTTTCTGATTTTAAATAAAATCGTTTCTGTTTCCATTTTCCTTAAAATATCAATTACTCAGATTTTCAGTATATTGGATTCTCAGCATCCTTCTGTAGAACAATATTTCTCTTGCCTTTACACCCTTCTTCATCTGTACAAAATTCACTACAGAGGGCTGCTATTTTATAAAAGTGCTCTTTTCTTTGTTTCTAAAAAATCTTCCTGCACTAGTTACATTGTTCAGAGTGTTTTCCTCATCTTTATTGTTATATTCACAATGTTTTGGTCAATGTATGCATCAGCCGTCTTCTGGTGATATGCATTGGAATTTCGAACTAAACTCTTTATTTCATCCATTGAGGTAGATCACTCTAGTTCCACATGCCATGCCTTTTCTGGATATCTCAGTTTCAGCTATTTCCCTTTAATAACCTGACACTCCAAGTATTGGTTCACCTCTGCTGTGGCGAGGTATTGAACTCACAACTCTTTGGATCAAGTCAATGGATTACTTCAACCAACGCTTTTATCCATTGGGCCATGTGTTCTTCCTGTTTTGTAATTCTTTACTTATCTTTTGGAAAGCAGCTCCTCTTCTTTTTATGTGCTATGTCCTTTCAGGATGTAGGCGATCATGGCTCTCCACCTACCTCTATCCCTTGCAGTTCCTTCCCTCTGCTTCTCCCCTAGATCGTGTTCTGTCATCCACCTACTCAAGCTCACCAGGTATAGCACGTGCCACTTTCCCTTCTATTCAACCCATGAGTATGATAATATATACATATGTGTATGTATATATATATATATATATATATATATATATATATTCTTTCTTTTTATGTGCCATGTCCTATCAGGATGTAGGTGATTGTGGCTCTCCACCTCCCTCTATCTCTTACAGCTCTTAACAACTTCCTTCCCACTGCCATCTCCTCCAGACTACATTCTTAAGCCCGCTAGGTATGTCATGCATTGTTTTCCTTTGTTTCTCTTTCCCTCTATTCGACCCGTGAGTATCAGATTCTCCAGGCCCTCCTTTCTTATTACATATCCCAGAAATTTCATCTGTCTCCTCCTTGTTTGCATCCTCTCTAAGACCTCATCATTGCTCACATGCTCAGTCCATGATATCCTTAGCATCCTTCTGGAGAACCACATCTCTGCTGTCTCAAGTCTCTTCTTCATCTTTGAGGAAATCATCCGACATTCACTGCTGTAAAGAAGGTCAGATGTCACGTAACAGCTCAGTATTCTTTTCTTCATTACCAATGAGCTACAACAGAAAATCCGTCACTGATGAAATTGACACTTTCTCCAATTTATAACTTGCTACTGCTTGACTCATTGTGTTCCTCTTGCATCAGACATAATTTTCTGCTCATGAATGTAGACGCATCCAAAGAGATGCATTTAATATCAATGCTAATGTCTCACTAATTATCTGATATGTAATATTCATAAGGATGTACTAAATAATAAATATTGAAACATGGTTCAATTGCCTGCTCAATTCCCAGCACTCTGTGTTGCCACTGTAGGGTTTGACCAATTAGATCACTAACCGTCTTTGTTCTCTTTATAGCACAGCACTTATGAAAATATCAATGATGTGGTTTAAGCACTCATTAGTTCAAGTATAAAAAAATAACAAATAAAAATTTTAAATTGACCACTCAGCAGCATACTATTTCATCATTTTTTTCCCGTCATTGCTTTTAATATCATCAATTCTCATTAACCTACCTGCTGGGCTTGATCTTTTTTGTTACTATTCTTGACTCAATACAATACATAAGAGCCACTCAAGGTAGAGGTTTATCAAACAGAGATATTGTAAGATTTTGATTGATTGATTGATTTGTTTTTTTATGGTTTAGCAGCTCTTTACAGATCATTTAAAACCAGAAAATGTTTTTAGATTGTAAGAATTTTTTTATGGTAATAATGATTTCCTGATACATGTTCAACTAATTAACCTATAAATGGAGGAAAAAGCAGTGAATTTATACCTTTCTCAAGGTTATTTCTATATGAGTAAATGTGTACAAATTTCAGATAGAGTATATCTGAAAAAAGACAAAAGGAGAACTTACTTTGACCAATGCATTTTGTCCTCTCAGGGACTTTATCAATACAAAATTTTACCTTGAGTGCCTCAGAAGAAGAAATACATTGGCTAAGATAAGTTTTCTTTTTGTCTTTTTTCATATAAATAGATATTTTGATTTCGAGTAGTTATTCATTACACCTCACGCATATCTAAGCTAAAAGAATTTTCTTCCTTGGTGGGTAATTGGAGAAGAGAGAATGACCCCTCTCTTAAACTGAATTTTAACTAAGGCACATAAAATATAAGACATATAACTAGTGTGGGAAATTTAAAAGAACAGACATTCATTGAAAAAACTTTAAACAATATAAAATATATTTTACAAGATAGGTTTGCACAAAAAATTCCATTTGTGGGCTTTAATAAAAATAAGGCATGATAACATTAAAAAACATGTAAGTGATTTTATAAGATTTCAAATAATTTTTGAAGGCAAAAAATACTTTTTGAAAAAAAAAAAAGAAGTTTTTTGGTTTTTTTTTTTTTACAGTAAGGTACAAGGCCTGGGTACCACTCAAAGTAAAGTGTTACATTAAGGGTTAATTTTTATGAATAGGAGGTGAAGATAACAGTTAACTCTAGACTTGATCAGGTTAAGATTGTAGTGATTGGTTGGTTGGTTTTTATGGCATATCAACCATTGTAGGTCATTTGATGCCAAATCTAGTTTATATATATATATATATATATATATTAAATATATAGTACTATTAAATGTATAGCTGGCAACATTTTTTCAGAAACGTAAAGCTGGTAAAATTATTTTTTCAAAAAGAGGCCTTGCTGTTGGACGTAATTTATCGTCATACCCAGGATGCAGATGTAGTTTATCGTCATACCCACGATGTGGGTAAAGTCTGGAAAAAACTGGGAGTTCACTATTTGCCCATAGCTGGGACCCTAACAGGTGCTACCACCCTGGGTCAGGGTAGACCTGGAAACACCAGCAATTAAGAGGTGGTTCCATGCTCCTCAAAACCTCCTGATCAGAGGCCTTGCTGTTGGATGCAGTTTAACATCATACCCAGGACAATGTAGTGATTGGGGAAACATCCTCTTGGGAGTCTGTTCCTGTTGTAACTTAAAAAAGTTATTAAATAAGAATAACCAAAACGAAGGTTGGAAATGGAACGGTAATCTTTATAACATTAACAGCATTCACCAGCAGTATGTAGTAAGTAATCCCCTGCTAGTAGTGAACTAATGATGAATCCCTCAGACAGTATATTCCACTGTATTTATAAGGATTGGGACATAACCATTATAGTCCATAGATATGATATAACAGTTCCACATGGCAGTGGTTCATGGAAAGAAGATGTTTGAGTGAAAATTGCTTCTCACTGATGGAATACAGTGTGAATGTATATGGTTTGATACGATGTAAGTGGCATGGCAGATCGTAGCCATGAAGCCATGGCAGAACCAAGGTATGTAGTTCCCCTGAGCACTTTCCATGGAAGTTAATAACAAACCAGTGAGAGAGAGAGGTTGGAGGTGAAAAACAAAAAGGAATGTGAGTGGTTTGCTACTATGTAAGTGACATGGCATGTCCTAGCCATGAAAGAATGTAGTTTATCCAAGCACTTTCCATGGTAGTAGTGATAGAACAGTGAGAGACAAACCACAACCCACCTGTGAAAGAGAGGTTGAACACTAGAAAACAATTCTTCCCCAACAAGGACTCAGAGATGCTTTTGAACTGGAAAGTGAGGACTGGGCAGCCCCTACCCAAATATGGCAACATTACTCCATTTTTGGCATGATTTGTCTCTTGTAAAGGATAACATGAGGAGTCAGGTACTTACAGAAGCATTTACAGGATGCTGATCATTTTTACTTGCATCTTTTGAAAAGAGGCAGCTTTGGCAATTTCAAACCACCAGTGTTATAGGAAATTTTTATAATTTATCTTTTATAGAAGATAGTTCCATTAACAAGTTTCAATTTCTTTTTTATGTGTGATTCTGAGGTAAGGACCAAAAATTACTTTCTCTTCTAGGTTCTTATTCTTCAACAGGATGAAATTTTTGAGTCATTTTGTCTTGTCTTGGTTGAAACATTTAGTTGGAAATCAGAATTACATTCTTCCTTCAAATTTGAATAACTTTTGAAGCTTATCTAATGGCTCTTGTCTTTATATAAAAAATGAAGTAGCTCCAAACAAACCTTTACTTCAGCTTTTCACTCCATAATAAATAGTAATATTTTCTAAATTAAAAAAAAATGAATTTGAAATTTCAATTCACCTTGACCAAAATATTTTGGCAGCAATTTAACAGCCAATTCTAAAAGCACAAATGTAACACTATTTTATAAGACATCTGGCTTTCTTTAAAATACATTTCTCTAAAATGTACTTGTATAAGACAAACCTAGACAATTTTAATAATTATCTATTTGTTTATTTACACATTTTTAATTATTACCTTTAATTATTTTGTATTATTAACTAATAATTTTTTTATAAAGTTTACAGTACCTGCTATTCTCAGTCACCCATCTAGGTAATGACCAGGCTCAATATTGCTTGACTTTGGTGATGATATGAATGTTAAAAAGGGAGGGAGCAAGGGTTGCATACTGTGTGGATTTAGAGAATAAATATTAGTTTCTTAATAATGGTCAGTCAAGAATGCATGCAAAATAGATCTGTAGGAACGATAAATCTCATTGAAAAACCGTTATTAAAGCAAAACTATCAGCAAAAGATGCAAAGTATGAATGAGTCAACAAGAAGTGGGCAACAATAGGAAACCTAGAAAACATAAGAATGACAGAAAAGAGAAAATAAATGGATAAAAAAAAAGTGAAGGTAAAACAAAAATGGACTAAATAGATTGAGAGATTTTTCTATAACAACAATAATAGGAAAAATCAAAAATAATTTCAATACATCCAAATAATAATACAACAGCCAACAAGGAAAGAAACCGCAGTACCTTCTCAGTTGCTTTTAATGAAACTTGTATAAAAGAGGAACTGTTGTCCAAATACACAATTATCAAATTACATGACCTGTCAGCCAACAAGGAAAGTAACTGCATTAGCTTGTCAGTTGCTTTTAATGAAACTTGTATAAAAACTGGACTTGCTGCCTAAATGTAAAATTATTATATATATATATATATATATATATATATATATATATATATATATATATATATATATATGTATATGTTGGATTACATAGGAAGGAATATGAATTGTATAAATATGTTACTTTGTTCTGTGCAATGTTAATAGGAATTTCTTTTGAAGGTCAGGTTGTGTTTCCTGTCTCGTTATTTCTTTTATGTATTTTTCATTTCATTGCTTTTCAATCCCATCAAATGAAAGTGAAGAGTGAAAAAAAAAAAAGAAAAATAAAGACAACTAAGAAAAGGAAAATTCTGTTGGGTGCTAGAACTTTCTCATTATATCCTATTCACACACCTTTTTTCAAGCATTTATAAATTTATTTCATTTTTGTTTTATTTCAGGTGGAAGTTGTTTTCTATTTTTATTGTCCTTTCCATTCTTATTATTAATATTATCTTTAAGGTACGCATTCTGAAAAAAAAATATCCAGAATCCACCGACCTTTCAACCCTTAAACACATGAAGATAATTACATATGCAAACTATTAATGTCCCACCTTAAGGGGGAATGAATGAATTGAAAGGAGAGTTCCATAAGATTTATACTAAACTATTTGATTAATTCCTCTTATTAACTAATCAACTAACTAAAAATTAGTACTATCATGTTACTCATGTTTAAGTTGCATTCCATTCATGCCAGCTGTGTTTCATTTGCTTTGTCATGTTAATTACCACTACAACTGTTTTTTCTCAAAACAAGTGACATTTGTGCAAAAAGTTGTATTTTTTATATGCTTATACTTATTTACACTATTTACATTGTTCAGACTGTTGTTCTCATCTTTGTCATATTCACAATGTTGGAGAGTTGAGATACTAAAGGGAATTAACTGAAACTGAAATATCTGGAAAAGGCCTGGCATGTGGAACTAGAACAATCTATCCCAGTGGACTAAATAATGGATTCTGTTTGAAATTCCAACATATATCACCTGAAAAAGGCTGGAGCATACAATGGCCAAAATGTTGTGAATATGAAAATAAAGATGAAGAAAACAGTTCAAACAATGTAAATAGTGTAAGTATAGCTGGCCACTCATATTTGAGGATATCTATCTACTAAGGCAGATAGCCAATCCCTATTTCAGATGCTTGCTCAGGTGCATGTGTGTTTATTTAACACCCACAGAGCCCACCTGTGGTTTATACTGCAAATATGCTGTGCAGACATTTGTTTCTGGGAAAGAGCATGTTATCTAGCGTGATCAGCAATTTGCACGCTCAAGCCCTCAGCCATGATGACTTGTGACTTCATGCTAGCACAGCTATCGATGGCCGCCAAGGGTTCCACTTACCCAATTTCACTCACAAGGCTTGGGTCAACCCATGGTATAGTTTTAAGACAATTTTCAAAGGTGCCACACACTGGGATCAATCCCACCTTCAGTCTGATAATATTGGGAAGTCTTCTTCATGACAAATCGACCATGGTGAGATTCAAACCTGGGTACTTGGGTCCATGATCAGAATGTAAATGTTCTAACCACTAGGGCAATAGTGTAAGTAGTTACAATAGAAAATATAGAAATATAGGCAGATTTTTATACTATAAATAAATATAACTTGAAGAGAGATATACTGTCAAAACATTGTTAAACACTGCGTCTTTCTTTTTGTTTTTCTTAAATTTCACTTTTCTGTATTATTATTGATATTCCTTCCTTTCTTTGGGGTTTTTACCTTGACAAGATTAGATGCGTCATTTTCCTTTCATAATATAGTAAGAACACATTTTTTTTGTCTGAAAATATGATTTAAAAATTAATCCCTTGTTTTATGTCTTGTTATTTATGTGCAGCTAGTGTAAAGGTTATCAGCACAAAAAGTGGAATTAAATAGCCAATTTCAAATTCTGCCCTTCTCTCTTCCATTCGCTTGCATACTATTTCCCTTGGTGAAAAGATATATATATATATATATATATATATTCATCTCTGTCCCCTGCTGTAGTGGAGTAGATAGTATTCTCTAGCTTTGGGCAGCAACTAGCCTAAGAGGAAGTTTAGCAATGAGTAACCACTCCACTGTCTTTTCCATGAAGTCAAGGAATTTCAAAAGGAGCTTGTGGAGGACCATGACTATGTTCTAAAGAGAAATGGCAGTTATAGAATGAAAAAAAGAAAAATATCTGCATATATACTGATTTTAACAGAATATATTTGACAGTGTCCATATACTTTCAATGAAAAAAAAAAGTGTGTGTGTGTACATTATATATATATATATATATATATATATAATATAGTGTATTGGGGTAGCAGATCATTATTTAAACATATATTGTTAAATATAATTGACAGTGAATGTCTATTATGTCTGATCATGAGCTGTTCTAATGTTCAGATGTTTGCTTTAATTTCGGGTGAAAATAAAGACAAAAATTATCCCGCATTTAGATATTTTTTATTAAGTTGGTCTTTGATCTAAGGTTTCAGCCCCCCCCCAAATATCCAAATGTTGGACAACTTTTGTCTTTATTTTCACCCGAAATTAAAGCAAACATACGAACTTCAGAATGACTCAATGATCAGACATAATAGACATTTATTGTCTGTTATATTTAACAACATATGTTTATTTATATATATATATATATATATATATGGGATAACAATATATAAATTTGTATATATCAAGAACAGTTTTTGAAAGATGTATAACAAATTGGAAAAAAGTTTTGCAATGTATTTCATTGGACTGGGTTTGTTTACATAGTTGTGACTACACATGTGCATGAATTAGGCGCTAGGAGTTTTAAAATTTAGAAGAATTTTAAAACTTCCAGCATCTCTCATTAAGAGCAAGAGAACAGTGAACTGAAAGGAAATATGGTCCCAGGAAGAGATGTGTCCATTGAAAGGGAACAGAGAGAGCTGTTACTTGCAAAAAAAATGGATCCAAGGGAGATGTGAGTTGGAAGGAAACATGGCTGTGGCAAGACAGTTGTCAATTGAAATGAAACATAGCTCCTACAAGTGAGCTGTCAACTGAAAGGAAACATGGCTCCAACAAGAGATCTCTCATTTGAGCAGTAACAGAGGACCAAGAGAGTAGTCAATTGAAATGGAACACATCTCCAACAAGAGAGCTCTCAATTGAAAGGAAACTATGGTTTCATTAAGAGAGTTGTCAACTGAAAGGAATCAGGGTTTCATCTAGAGATTTGTCAATTAAAAGGAAACATGACTCCAACAGGAGAGGAGTCAACTGAACGGAAATATGGCCCCAGAAAGAAAACTCTCTATTGAAATGAAACATGGCCCCAAGAGAATTGTTAACTTAAAGGAAGCCTGGCCCCATGAAGTGAGCTGTCAATTCAAAACATGGTCCCATGAAGTGAGCTCTCAATTGAAAGGTTACATGGCCCCAAGATACTTGTCAATTGAAAGGGTTACATGACTCCAAAAAGAGTGCTATCAATTGAAAGGAAATGTGGCTGCAACTAGAGATCTCTTAACTGATAGGAAATATGGCTCCAACAGGAGTGTTGTCAAATGAAAGGAAATTTGGCTCCAACAAGAGAGCTGTCCATTGAAAGGAAACAGTCTCAAGAGAGTTTTCAGTTGAAATGATATATGTCCTTAGAACTGTCAGCTGAAAGGTAATATGCCCCCAATAGAGTGGACAGTTGAAATAAAACATGTCTCTAAAAAGAGAACTGTCAACTGAAAGGAATCCTGACTCCAAAAAGAAAGAGAGCTTTTTATTTAAGGGAAACATGTCTCCAAGAAAAGATTTGACAATTGAAAAGATACATGGCTCCAAAATGAGAGCTTTCTATTGAATGGAAACATGGCTCTAACAAGAGAGTAGTCAATTGAGAGGAAACATGGCTCCAAGAAGACAACTGTCATTCTCAGAGGAAACATATTTCCAACAAGAGCTCTGACAATTGAAAGGTTACATGGCTCCAACAAGAGTGTTGTTAATTGATAGAAACATGGCCCCAACAAGACAGCTCTCAAATGAAAGGAAACATGATCCAAGAGATTTGTCAATTGAATGTAAACATGGCTCCAAAAAAAAAGGTCTCAATTGAAAGGAAACATGGATCCAGAAGAGAGCGATAAATTGAAAGGTAATTTGATCTGACAATATTACACAATATAAACCAATCTGATATTATTATATGGTATAATCTAATCTGACATGATTACAAGATATAATCTAATCTGAAATTATAGCATGAGATAATCAAATCTAACATTATTAATCTCTTTATTAGTTTGATTATGTGTATCAGATAATATTCCATTATAAATTTAAATTAAGAAAATAAATAAAAAATTTAAGCAAATAAACATATTAAATGACTTTAACTATTTAAAGTTTATTGAATTTTAGAAACATTGTTGTAATATTTAATTTAAGCAAATAAATATGGTAAATGGTTCTAACATTTTGAAACATTGTTGTAATATTCAATTTAAGCAAATAAATATGGTAAATGGTTCTAACATTTTGAAACATTGTTGTAATATTCAAAATCACTGGTTATTTTGTTGGGAAAACTTATTTATTATTATTTTTTAGTTTTACATTATTGTTATGATTATTATATCTTATTATTCATTTTATATATATATATATATATATATATATATAAGTCAATGTACAGTGTACCAAAAGTAGATGCAGGATTAATACTTTGTCACGCATTTTTTTTTTTTTTGATTCCAAACCTATCCATCAGGTATATTTGTGAACATGGTGTAGATCAAACACATTTTTTTCTTTTTGACATTTAAAAAATGATTTGTTCAAATATTCCTTTTTAAACCTGACATTGTCAAGAATATCACTATGAATTCAGTTAACAATAGCAGGGAATTGGATTAGACAAGATCCAAGAAATAATTGTACCGTTGTACACACACATTATATATATATATATATATATATATATATATATATATATATATATATATATATATATATATATATTTTGTGTGTGTGTGAATTATGTCAGATGAAAAGCCTTGCTAAGTAGTACCCAAAATTCACAAATTGTGAATATTATTAAATGTCTTGTGCATTCTTTTACTTAACTATCTAAAATGAAAAAATACACCTTTCCCAAGGCAACGTAGATGAACATGAAAATTAAAAGAAAGCAGTTAAATCAAAATCTGTTATAAAATAAATAAATAAATTACCAAATTAAAATAAAATAACAAATAATTATAAAACCACAACAATAACCACATTTACCCACTTTTGTTTATTCAGCATTAAATTGCTGTAATTCCCCATGTATAATACACATTTACTGTAATTCCCCATGTATAATACACATTTTTTTCTAAAAAATAATAAGCAAAATCAGGGGTGCATATTATGCACAGCTGCAAAAAGATCTTTAAAAAACTGCCATAAAATAATGATTATCATAAAATTATTTTAGAACAATATTATTCTATGTTTAAAACCATTTTTTTTTAAGTAAGAGTAGGAAACGCTGGCCATAATGAAATTGGAGAGGTACAATTTATAGGGTTTGTTTACTAAACAAGGGATGTCTATTATGCATGAGTAGAAGCATTTTCCTACACTTTTAGAACAATTTTAGGGGTGGGTATTATGGATGAAGGCATATTATACATAGAGAATTATGGTACATCACTTAGCATCCTCCATAATTTACCTGGACTATCATCTTTTGCTTTAAGAATATTTTTGAGCATTCTTAAATTTAAAAATTTTGAAAACCTAATGATATGATGTGTCTATAAATACATTTTGCAAATTAAAATCCTTACATTTGCCCTGATAAAGTCCATGAGTGGACAAAACACATTGGTAAAGAAAACTTTTCTTTTGTCTTTATTCATATTGTCTTTTTACAGATATATATTATTTATAGCTGAATTTAAAATGCATAAACACGCATATATATATAAAAAAACACTGAAGTCAACATTCAGCCCTGGGTGTTGACCTCAATGTCCATTTTTATACTTACATATGCTCTAGACCTTTAACCTATAAAAATAGCATACCTTAAAATTATATATATATGTATACAAAACAATCCATACATTCAGTTAAAAGTAAAAATAAAATTATCCTTGATAATGGCTAAAAGTATAGCCAAAAGTGCTCGGACATACAGAACAATCGGACAATTTCTATATAATTTATGTCCAGAAAAGAAGAAAATTATATGAACACAAGAAAAATTAAATAAAATTATTTAACCAAAGTACTTTTTCAGTTGTATTTAAAGAAACGTGTGTGTGTGTATATATATATTTTGTAACATTTATTTGGTTTGTATAAATGTAGCAATACGATTCTGCTGCAAGGCAATTTGGCTAAAGTTAAAAAATTTGACCCTGATGATGTTTGAAAGTACTTGGTTATCTTTTGGAAAATATATATATCAATATAATTTTGAAATAAAAAGTCTCATTCAGAAATATGAGAAAATACAAAAGAAAATCAGCAGGACTATGTTGTCTTTGGCATTTAATATGTGTTTAATATATATATATATATATATATATATATATATATATATATATATGTATATGTATGTATGTATGTATGTATATATGAATAAAGACAAAAGTAAAACTTATCTTAGCCGATGTGTTTTTTGTCCACTGAGGGACTTTATCAAGGATAAACAGTACCACACTTATTAAAAAAAACTTATTTAGAAGGAAAATTTTCAAAAGTGCCACTATTGAATCTTATCAAAATATAAATCTGCACCCTGGATTCTTCCCAATATCTCCTTTCCTGAAAGGTTTGTTACTATCCCAAGCCAAGATACATGATCTCAAGAATACAAAAACTTAAAAGAAATCCATAACCTCATGTTATTCAAAACATGTAACACATAAATCAATCCCAATCCAAAATAATTTAAATACTAATTTACATATATATGTATACATACATAAACAAAAAAAAAATTAAAAAAACACCTACTCACTTCTGTTTATTATGCATTAAACTGTATCACTTCAAGCCCATGAACTTGACATTTCTGCTAACCTGATGAATATTCAGGAGCACCTTTACACCAAAAGATTTTGAAAAACATGTAATATTTTTAGTCATCTATATAAATACTTGACACAAAATAAAATCCTTAAATTAGCCTTTATAAAATCCCTCAGAGAACAAAATGTGTTGGCTAAGATAAGTTTTCTTTTTGTCATTATTGTCATTTTACAGATGCATTCGGATTTAATTGGACTAAAATGATGTTTACACTGATGTGACTACACATGCACAGGAATTTAAATTAAATATTCTTTTCATTTTTTTATGCTTTTTCATTACTCCTGTCATTAAATGTCCCCTATTGTAATAATAGAAAACCTGTCAAGAAGAGTGAAAGGTTGCAAAAAAATGGATTTAATTTATAAATTGTTTTCCTCTCTCTCTCTCAATATATATATATTTAAGATATTTTTTATGTTTATACATTCTTTTTATAGATACAAATATTTAAGTAAATTCTCTGTTTATAATAAACAGTATTAACAACATTTACCAGCCTGAATGTCCGAGAAATTTTCATAGAAAATATGTGCCCTCCGACAGGAATCGAACCTGTATCCTATAAGGAACTGTCATATAGCCTGATGTGCCTTAACTGATTGGGCCACAGAGGAGCAGTTGGTTAGCAAGGTCGATTTTACTGTTTTTATTATATATATGTGTGTGTGTGTGTGTGGTAATCAAAAATGGTAATCCGTATTGAAATACCATGAAGATATAGAGCCAGGGAGAGCTCTATGTCCGAGACAGAGCAAAATTATTAATTAATGAATATCAAACACTTAAAATCCCATATATATATTATTTCATGAAAGCTATGAAAAATAGCTCTCAATCTTTCAGACCTTCAAATTGCATATAACTACATAAAAATTTTTTCCATAGTTATATGTGATTTGAAGGTGATTGAGAGCTATTTTTTATAGCTTACATGAAATAAAACTTATTACCTATGGAATTTTAAATATTTGATATTCATTAATTTATATATATATATATATATATATATATATATATATATATATATATATATATATGAACAGAAAGTGGGATTGATTAATGAATTGAATTATTTTTTATGGATTATCAACCTTTTCTAAGTTATTTAAAACTAAAACATTTTGGATTGGGAGAATAATATTTTTTTTTTGTAAGTGAATATGGCATTAAAATTTTCCCCAGATAGAGTTCATACTGTTTAACACAAAGCTGGAGGGAAGAGATGGATTCATACCTTTTCCAAGGGTATTTGCACATAAGCGAATTTAACAAACCAAAATCAGAAAGTGGGATTGTTCGATTTGTTTTTTTTTATAGATTAATTCTTTTTTTTGCAAGTGAATATTATAATAACAACTTTTTAAGAATAACAAAAATTTTTACAGATATTTAACCCATAGCTGGAGGGAAGAGATGGAGTCACACCATAGCTCTCTGATTTGCACGTTCAGCAAAAATTAAGAAAGACCTCTGTAAAGGTACAAGTTTAAAATTTAAAAACTTTAAAATTCTACTGATATCCCCTGTCGTTCTTTGAGGAAGTGTCTTCTGATCATGTCAAACTGAGGCAGGGTACACATAAAAGACATTACAGCTTTTGAGAGGTCATGCATTGAACATATTACAAGGCAGAACACTGAAAATTATCCTAACATTCCGGCAGCTTTCACAAAGGGTGCTAATCCTTGTCCTGTATGTAGAATGTTGTGGACTGGACTTGAAAGTCATCTGAATTTTAAGTCCAGTTTGTGACCTTCACAACATTAGAAGCATAAAGACAATTATTCAGGCATCAAGAGAAGAAGAAGCTGTTGAAGTCTTATATATCAAAAAAGCTGAATCTCAGCTGAGTATGTCTATATATATATATATATATATATATATATATATATATATATATATAAAATGGAGAAATAAATATGTGAAAAAGTATTCATGTAACATGTTTCATAATTTTGGGACTTAATTGGTCTAAATTTGTTACATTGTTGTGACTTAGTGCACACATGTAGTTGCACTAACATAACAAATTTAGTCTGAGAGTGCTAAAGTACCAAACCTGTCACCCCCCCAAATTTTTCATTTTGTCCTACATTTTTTCCCCATAAATTGTTTTTGATATATAAAAATATATACATCGTTATCTATCTTTCTCTCTCTCTCTCTCTCTCTATATATATATATATATATATATATATAATAGTAGGTGTAAATAAATATTTGTACACTTGAAATATTGCATTTAAAAAAATAATTTCTGGTAAAGCTAAAATAAAAGTGAAACATGAAATTTATAAACATTTTTCTTTTTTGTTCCTTATATATATATATATATATATATATATATATATATATATATATATATATGTGTGTGTGTGTGTGTGTGTGTGTGTATGTGGAGAGAGAGAGAGAAATGTATGTATGCATGCAGCCTACACCCACGATTTTATAATATATATATATATATATATATATATATATATATATATATATGATTACACTCATTTACTAAGGTGATTAGCCAGTCCATGTTGCAGACACCTGCTAAGGCACATTTGTGTTTGTTCCCCATCCACAGGGCCCATCTGTTAATTATACTGCAACTATGCTGAGTGAATTTTGGTTATTTTTTCACAGTAATGGCATATGTTGGAATATCAATACATTCTCTATTCTCACCTATTTTAATATACAATTATCAGTTAAAAATGCAGCCATTTAAACTTACAGATACATGTATATATTACATGTCTTATTAACTCAAACATACACACACACACATATATATATATATATATATATATTTGTGTATATTACAGAGAATGTAGTGTAATGGTTACATCAATTATGAATGAATAAAGAGTTTGATCCTAACTGGGGCACCAAAATTGCAATGTGAAATATCTAATCTATGCTTATATATATATATATATATATATATATATATATATATATATATATGATAGTTAAACCTAGAGAGCCAGACAAACCTACCATGGTTTCACCTTAGCAGATCATCAAGAAAGGCTAGGTCTGCTCTTGAACACTTTATTTAGTTATTTTGCGTACTCGTATCAGGGTTTTTTTTTTCTTTGGGCTTTGGACTTGCATGCTAGGCGATTATTTTTGGCTAATGTATATGTTCTTGGTTCTTTCTTTTTTTATATCTTTTTTCCCCCTTTGGAATTGGCTTGATTATTTGCAAATCAAGACACCAAAGGTTTTCCGAACGAGTATAGTTTCTTATACTTATAAGATTACTATTACTACTAATAATATATGATTACACTCATTTGCTAGGGTGATTAGCCAGTCCATGTTGAAGATACCTGCTAAGGCACATTTGTGTTTGTTCCCCATCCACAGGGCCCATCTGTTAATTATACTGCAACTATGCTGAGTGAATTTTGGTTATTTAATGTCTCTGGTAGAAGGCACATAATCTGGTGTGTTCAAAAGTTTGAATAAGGCCAATACACTCAAACTCTCAGTCCCGATGACTTGTGACTTGGTGCTAGTATGACCATTGATACACAGTTTCACTCACAAGGCTTAATTTCATTGTTCATTTTCTGTATTTATGGTGAGCCTTGATCTCATTTTTTCGACTATTGGCAAAAGTGACTTTCTGCCCAAGTGTTAATAAAATCATTAGGTTTGGTGTTAGTGGTGGTGATGACAGATGTTTTGATGATAGATGACCCCTATCCCCACATCACCTCTGAGACTGTCTTATTACCACTTAGGCAGAAAATCACTTTTGCCAACAGTTAAAATAATGAGATCAAGACTCACTACAAATACAGAAAACAAATAAGGAAATATTAAAAGAACATAAGGCAATTTTATTTCTTTAAAAATTGATTCCTTTAATTTGCCTGAAGAAGGTCACAAAACCAGAAACCCGTGTAGCAAAAAATATGACGAACAAAATATAATATATGCACTAAAACAAATCCACATTATAACCAAAAACGTTTGCAGTTTCTCTCTCTTTATATATATATATATATATATATATGAAATAATAGGAAAGAACAGTGAGATTTATAATTCAGAAAGGCCAAATATATCATCACTTGAACCCAAATGATGTTTAAAAATAAGACAGTATCTTAAATAATTGCTGAAAAAAATGGGAAGTAGATGTCAATGAGCAGACACCCCAATCCGACGACCTTAATTTGACCAAATTTACAACCACCATACCTGGCAATACAAGAGTTAGCTTAGAACCTGACTACCCCTAAATGATAATAAAAATTGAAATTAACACCCCTCCCCCAGCAAAATATTAAGATTGTTTATGCTAATATCAAGTAAATCAATTTCTTAGAAAGTTATTCTTAAAAATCACTTGAGAATGTAACAAAACTCTGGATTGTAGATTTAATTTTTAAAATTAATCTAGATTTGGAATTTTCCATTTTGAAACATAGGATGTTCTCTGTTGCAATGGAATCATATGTTTAAAAAATATTTATATATATATATATATATATATATATATATATATATATATATGTGTGTGTGTGTGTGTGTGTATGAGGTTGTGTGGGTCCGTGACTGTTTAAAAAAATAATGTATTTTTTTGAAAGGGAATAAAATGATGTTCACATGTAACAGATGTTAAATTTGTGAAGAATATAATCATTATTAGCACTGACCATATTCTTTTTTAACAATAACCCTGATTCCTTGTTGAAAAAAATTCGGTTTCTGGATTTTAAAAAATGGTATTTCCATAATAAAACCATTTGTGAACTGAAGTAAACAATAAATTCAATATGCACGCAACACTCAGATGTGCTTAATTTTTTTTTATTTCTCTCAGTCTTTCCAGCTATTCATTTTCTCTCCTTTTTCCAACCTATTCCTGCTCTCTCTTTCTCTATCTACTTCTTCTATCCTCTCTCTCTCTCTCTCTGTTATTTCTCTTTCATTATTTGTTTCTCTGTTTTTTTTCTCTCACTTTATTATTTCTCCATTTCTTACTCTCAATCCTTCTCTCTTTTTCTGTCTATGCCTTCTCCCTATTTTGATCTACCATCTCTCTACATCTAACGCTATCCATTCTCTACCTTTCTCTCTTTCCCTTCCTTTTACTTCCTCTTTCCCTTTCTTTTTTCTCTCCATCTCTTTCTCTCTTTCCTTCTATACTTTTTCTTTTCTGCTATACATTCTCTCTCTTTCTCCTTCTCTATTTATGTCTTCTTTCTCTTTCTACCGAATTTCTCTATCCTGTCCATCTCTTCCTCTCTATTCGTTCTCTTTTTTAATTTGTTTCTCTCTATGTTTTCTCTCTTATTCTTTCACTTTATCCATTTTCTCTCTTTCTTATTCTCTATCCTTTCTCTCTCTGTTTTTCTCTATTTCCATTTTTCTCCATCTCTTCTCTGCCTTTCTTTCACTTACTTTTTCCCCTTTCTATCCCTTTCTCTCTTTCCTTCTATCCTTTTTCTCTTTTTCTCACTTTCCTTTCTCTTTCTTTGAGTCTATAACATCTCACTTTTTCTCACTTTCACTGTCCTTTTCTCTCTTTTTCTCGTTTTTCTTTCCCTTTCTGCTGTTTCTTATCAAAGTTAAGCTGTTGAGCCTGGTCAAGAAGGGTGGTGCTTAGTAGCACTGGCAACTTGGGAACACCTTCAGCCAGTAAGTGAGCTGGGGTATTCAACCTGAAGTGTTTTATCATATTAAGGAACTGATGATAGTCAGATGGGGCCAAATCAGGAGAATAGGGAGAGTGATCAACCAGCTCAAAGCCACAATCATGCACAGCATCCATTGAAATCAAGGACTTTTATGCTAGAACATTGTCTTGATGAAACAATACCACTTATATCAGTTTTCCTGGGTGTTGGTCTTAACAGCCTTTCATAAGCAACAGCAGTCCAGATACTTTCTGAGCGACTGATCGGTTCAACTCTCTGTCTCCGGACGGAGAGGAACCCGAAGGAGGCTACGCCAAGGGCCAGTCTCCTTCGGGAGTTAAACCGCCCCTGAACCCGTTTATATGGGTTCAAATGGGCTATTTTTTTGCCGAGCCTAATGGCTCAATGAATGCCCACATTAAAAAGGCCTTGTGCCACATGACACCCTCGTGGGTGGGTGGCTGAATATCACAGCCTTTCATAATTACCTCAGCAAGTTAACATATATTATGCCTTTAAATTCTTTGAGGAATATAGGGTTGCAAGATATCTTTGCAGATTCTAAAACAAGACAGTTTTTAAATGAGTAGTTGTTAGCATACCCCAATCTCGAGGATCAGGTTTTGAATTCAGAGTTGTTGTTCTCTTAAAACCATGGCTATAGAACCCGGTCTGTCATGCTATTTACTCATAGCTGGTGGGGGGAGAAGAAGAGGATTCATACCTTTCCCACGGCTATTAGCATATAAGTGAATGTAATGGAGTCAATTGAAATTCAAACTCTACTCTCTGATTCCTCAATCTGAGCCACGATCCATTACTCCATTGTAAGTTAGCATAGTACTCTCTAATGATGGCATGGCCCTTCTGAAGATAGTCCAAAAACTACAATGCATTTTGCACCCCGCCCCCCAAAAAATCTGAGGCTATCACCTTACCTGTAGACGAAACAAACATGGCCTTTTTTGGAACATGTGAGGAGAAGTGTTTCCACTGCATGGATTGTCTCTTTGTCTCTGGCTCAAAGTGATGAACCCAACAGTCATACTAAACTAGTCAAATGTGTTTCTATAGTTATTACAAAGTAAAAACTGTTTCCAATGAAGGATGATTTTTTAGGCTTTCATGGAAAGCTTATACATCTGCTTATAACAACATCAATAATATTGATTCTGATTGTAAGAACCTCTTGTCCCACTAGGGAATGCTGGGAGCAAATGAATGAAGTGGCAGTTAAAATAAAAATAGTTGAGTTTACTATGCCTTATATCTTTGTGTTACTTCAGCTTTTCAGTGGCCAGTCTTATATAATTTATCTTTCCATTCTACATTCAGTGGAATGTGTTGTCAGAGATGGATTCATTCTAAAAATAAGAGGAAAATTATTGAAACAACATCAATGATGTTTTATATTCACCCATAATTTGGCTGTGTACCAACCTTATGTTCTGTAAATATCAATATACAGAGAGCAAAATATGGTGTTTCACAGGGCAGGAGTTGAAAAGTTGAAAATATTGAGAATATTAAATAAGTTATCTATTTCAGATTATTTATGGATGTCAAAATTGATAAATGAATTCAAGAAATATCCTTTTGCAAGATCTTCAATTAATAGAACATACACATTGAGAACGAGCTCAGTGAATATACAAAAATAGAAAGAGGCATAAGGCAAGGATGTGTCTTCTCACCAGACTTATTCAACCTATACAGTGAGGCAATTCTGAGAGAATTAGAGATCCTACCAGGATTCAATATTGGTAGTCACAATCTTACCAACATAAGATACGCAAATGACACAATAGCAGACATGGAAAAGAAACAACAAAACCTCCTACAGAAGGTAGTGAGGGAGAGTGAGAGGAAGGGATTAATGATAAATCACAAGAAGACAGAATGCATGTTCATCAGTAAAAGGATGAGCCCAAAATATGATTTGCACATTGGTGACACTAAAATCAAGAATGTGTGCAATTTTAAATATCTGGGAAGTGTTTGGACAGAAGATGTTAGATGCAACACTAAGATGTGAAGACAGATTGGGATGGCCAAGAATGCATTCAAAAAGCTGGGCAGAGTACTGCGAGACAGAAGGATTTCTTTGGTGACAAAGAAAAGAGTACTAAACTGCTACATGATATCTGTCCTCCTGTACAGCAGCGAATGTTAGACAGTCTCCTCAAAGATGAAGAAGAGACTTGAGACAGCAGAGATGTGGTTCTACAGAAGGGTGCTAAGGATACAATGGAGTAAGTGTGTGAGCAACGATGAGGTCTTGGAGAGGATGCAAACAAGAAGGAAGCTTATACTTAACATAAGGAAGAGGCAGATAAAATTTCTGGGACATCTAATGAGAAAGAAGGGCCTGGCAAATCTGATACTCACAGGTTGAATAGAGGAAAAAAGAGACAAGGGAAAGCGATGCATGACATACTTGGTGTACTTAAGTGGATGACAGAACATGGTCTGGGTATGTTGGCAGAGGCATGAATCTTATTGAGAGCTACAAGTGATAGGGAGAAATGGAGAGCCATGATCACCTACACCCGGAAAAAACATGGCACATAAAAAGAAAGAACTTTCATCTGTAGAAATAAAGTTAAGATCATTTTATTGATAAAATAATTTTTAAATGATTTTAAGATTAAATTCCTTTGTCATGTCTTGGATTGGGATTTGCATTCATCGAACTACTGTTACTATTATTAATTGATAAAAGAATTGGTAAATGATTTCAAAACTTTATTCTTTTACCAAATCTTCAATTGCATTTTATATTTGCAGAACTAAAGATTATTTTATTTATAAAAAAGTTAGTAAATGATTTTAAAATTACATTCTTTCATCATTTTCTTTTTTTAAATTCTTTTTGTATTAGTAGAACTAACTTTAACAACAAAACCAGATTAACTATGCAAACTCAAATACTTATAGGAACATTATTATTATTATTATTATTATTAAATAAAAATATAATATAAAATAAATAAGACCAAAATAATAAAAGTTCTCCCAGCATGCAACAGAAACATTTCCTGTTTGAAAATGAACTTCACACCAAAAAATACCCAACTCCCTCTCTTCGAATCATCTTTTCCTTAGCTGCATAGAATGTGCTTCACCAAGGCTACATACAACTTTTGATGTTACCTTTATCTAATTTTTGTATTTTTCTCTCATAAATGGGAGGAGGTCTTGTTGTGTTTGTTACTATTTACCTGTCATCTGACTTCACATATTGCTCAATGGCTTCTATCAGTGGACACAGATTTTTTCCAATGGTTTCACAGAGGCCACATTTAATTCTTTTAGGACTTCATTTCTTTAGGACTCTGGTATTACTATTAGGTTGGTGCATAATTATCAGTCATTTTTTTAAACAATAATTATGAAAAAAGAAACATAACAATAACATTTTTAAATTATTATTCTGGAGTGTATGATTATTGACATGCATTTTTATAACCTGAAAATAAAATAGTTTAATTAAAAAAAGCAAACAAAATAGCAATTTTTATTAACAAATAAAATTACAAAAACGCCTGATAATTATGCACCAACCCAATACCTTAGATCCCTGTTGCATACTAGACCTGTCAATAGTCAACTATGTGCTTTTCGTTCCTGTAACTCAGCAGTTCACCATTATACTCATTCACAGATCCCACCCTTTTAAAACATTCTGCACTATTGTCATGGAAGGTTGAAGGGGTGAATATTTGGCCTTGCCAAAATATTCAACATGTTTACAAAGAAAAATAAGAAAGCAGATTGTAGAGACATTATTAACAAATAAAAACAAAATATATAAAATAATAATAATAATGAATATAATAAATAAAATAAAACAAAATAATAAAACATTAAATCTCTGTTTAAAATAAAATAAATATAACCAAAATAATAATAAAAGTTCTCCCAACATGCACAAATGTTACAATTACCATATTTTGAAGCAGGAAGTTGAACTGCAAATGGTATTTATCGATACCAAGTACAGTTGTAGTAAAACTAGTACTTGACATAGGCAGTTTTATACAACCAGCACCTGAACTGTAATGGAGAAAGACTTAAGAGGTGTGTTCTATATTCTTCAAATCTGCTGACACAGTCACTGCCCACTCTGCAGTAACACCATTAGAACCAACACCACCACTGTCACAAGTATTACTAATTCTATTATACTATTGATGCATTTAAAGCCAAATAGTATTTCCAGTATCCCATTACTGCTAGGTAATTGCTACAAAACTTATGCAGCCAAAGGAAGAGAAAGAGAGGACATTGACAGAGAAGATAGTTGGGTGTTGCCAAGTGATAAACATGAAATATCTACAGCTGCTACCAATGGACAACAAACATTGCACAATGCACCTTCTGTTGATGACTCTTGCTTCATCTGCTGCCATAGTAACAAAAGAATGTTGTGTACAATTAATTACACAGCAATAGTTTTCCTGCAACCTCCACTGCCAGAACTGCCATTCTTTGTCTTTGCAGCTGACGTGTTTGTTGTAACAATCTGCTATACACTCCTTGCAGATTTCATTATCTCAAGATGAGACATTATCAAGAGAGAATTTAAAGAAATAGGTTTTTAGAAATCTTTTATTTTATCCCTGTTCCTAAAAGAATAGAAGTCTAACTTGTATTATGATTTCATCCTCTGTCTTGTTCAATTTCAGTTTGCAGATATATGGGCGGTGTAATAGATAATGGCTTGAAATTAGAAATCAAAGACTCGAGTTCAAATTCCAGGCAGGTTCATGACATTAACTTATGTGCAAATACACTAGGGAAATTTATGAATTCACTTCTCCCCACAATCATGGGTTAAATAGAAGGATTTTTGTCTGGAGAAATCATTCACAAAAATATTTTAATGCAATATTCGCTCACATTTACAAATCAAAATAAGTTTCAGCTTTAAATAATTCACAAAGGGTTGATAAACCATAAAAGACAATCAATTTCAAACAACCATTAATCCATTAATACCCACAGTAAAATTGTATTAATTATAAAAATTAAAATTAAAATCTTGTATTAATGAGAGTTGTGCATGTGGTATAATGCTTAGAGGCATGGAATGAGAAATTGTTAAGCTGAGTTTGAATTCCAGTTACATTCACTTTCACACAAATACCATTGGGAAAGGTATAAATTTACTTCTTCCCCCAGACTGTGGTTGGCAAAGAACATCAGCAAAGGAAAACTTGAAATTCTAAACCATATTTGACCTTAGTGGGTCACATACTTGAACTGTTAGCAATTAGAAAGGATAGGAACAGAAACTATATTTTGTTCTCCTAAATATAACTCAAGTAGAACTGGCTGCTCAGTCAATAAATGTGGAATATTTCTTTATAAGGAAATGGCTAATATAATGGACACTTGTATTTGAAATAAATGCACCATTTTTATTCTATTCAGTATTTCAAAAACGAATATCCACTAGAATAAGTTTTAAAGTTATAAAAATGTCAGATTAAAAATAAATCCATTAATTCTTTAGAAATTGCTTTGTTTATGTTTTGGATACAAAACTGAGCAGACTGGGCTTTTGAGAAAAATAATCTGAACAGAGAAGTCAGCTTTCGTTAAAAAGGGAAAAATAGAGCCTTTTTGAAATGTGACACTCTCTGTAGCTGAGCGGTAAAGCACACCATATCAAATGGTGATTTCTCCTATAAAGGGGAATGTATGTTCAATACCTGCTGGAGAGCACATTTTCTTTTTTAAGATTTCTTAATTGCACAAGCTGATAGTCCTAAAACACACTGTCTAAAACAAAAATAAAAATAGGGTATTTTTTTCAGATATGAGTAATGTTTGAAATAATAATAATATATATATATATATATATATATATATATATTTTTAGAAATTTGGCAGAAGGATAACATTTCATCGAAACTAGATTTGATTACACATTTTGCCTTTCTTGGCTTCATCCAAAAATGCAAGAAAAAAATGTTTGTGTATTTGTGTGTGTGCTTAAGTAATGAATCATTAGTACTTTTTCAGTTAAGCTGGCATTTCCTGTTATTAAAGAAAAGAATGAAAATGAGTGACTTTTAAAGAAGCCATTAATATTTATTCCGTATCTTTTCTATATAATTCTTAGTTCATGTCAAAAGTCATTAATATATTTTTTCCCAGCTTTCATTTTTTTGATCTGATAAAGCCTAGAAAAGCGTAAAATATAATCAAATCTAGTTTCCAGTTTGTCAGGATTCTGTATCTCTTTGCCAACAAGGAAAACACATGGACAGACCCACAAACATATAAATCATTTACTTTCAAACCATTCTGAAGGATTGGATGAGGATTTGCCTTTGATTCGATACAAAAAGCTGGCATCAAGATCTCACCAATTTACAGTTGAGCTGGCTAGATGTAACCATTAATTCTATGCTAAAAGTTTCTTTTTTTGCACTTCTCAATTGTTGAATTCCCATCTGGCTCTCTGCTTTCCAGCCAACTTTAATCTGCAAAAATTTAAATGTCAATTGATATCTGCTGTCCTCCTGATTGCTCTTCTGTTCTTGCTGCTTAGCAATGTTCCTGTTTCTAACTATTCCACATCCAATAAAACCATGGCATCTCGGTGGCTTTACTGCCTTGTTTAGGACAAACACAATTTAAAATAAAACTAATGAACTTGAAAGAAATTTAGGTAACTGCAATATAAAAATTATCACAAACATGTCAAAAAACAGTTAAAATTCTAATCACTGTAAAAGAGTTAATTTTATATCAGAAGTAGTAGGTTACCAAGTAAAATGTGAGCAATATCCCCAAAATACATTAAAATACTGAAAATATATATATATATATATATTTTAATTAAATTTCCAGTGAACAGTGGCTGATCACAAATAAGTTTCATAGGTTTACTTGCAATCATTAGGTGTTTGGCAACAGTTATATATTAAAATAGTCACTTACAACTGTAGTTGGTGCATGCATATCATGTGCACACAAACAAAACTCACTGAGGGGTGGGGAAGTATTCATACGGCCAAGATGAAAATGTCACAGATTTACAATTATTTTGAAAAAACAAAAAAAAAACACCAAAAATGCCACAAATAATTGTTTTCAACCACCTAAAACACATAAAACTGTTAAGCACGGTAGTCTACTGTTCACTTCAAATTTAATTAAAATATATTAAGTCTACCAGTTAGCATGGCATTGAGCTCTCTTTCTCTAGTGTGTCTCTATAGCAGACTCTCTTAGGAGTTATATATATATATATATATATTTAATGTATTTTCTGTATATACGTTATTTTTATTGATATAATTTATTTAAGTAAATGCTCTGTTTTATATTAAATACTCCATTTCATATGTTGTTATTATTTATGTTAAGATATGTTATGTGAGCGGAAATTATCATCCGAGAAAAATTGTCAAAGGTGTGTGTTTATAAACAGTAATTTGGACTTTGCTAACCAAGACACTTCTCTTTGGCTGAATGATTAACAACAACAGGCCAAATGACAGTTTCCGTAAGGGTTAGCAGTTTGATACCTGGTGGAGAGTGTATATTTTCTATGAAATAATAAATAACATATAAAGAGAAAATATATATAT
>CAHIKZ030001830.1:367500-387500 GCA_903632075.3 Acanthosepion pharaonis | reverse complement strand
CAGTATTATGCATTTATTCTCTGAAGAAACCATTGCAAATAATCTTATTTTCAAAGACATTAGAGCAACTTTACAGTAATAATATGACTATGTTTGTAATCTTTATAAATAATGCAAATGTAAAAAATATTTTGAAATATATATATATATATATATATATATATATATATGTGTGAAAAGTGTATATAAATATAAATAGATATATAGATGTATAATTATTTATATATTATATGCGCGGTACTTATTAGAAAGCGCTCATTATCAGAGATAGAGCTAACATATTTGGTTGGATAGATGTGAGTTTGTGACCCTGGGTTTCACACTTTAGCGATCGTCAGACAAACTGATTAATTAGTTTGTCTGACGATCGCTAGCCGAAAAACCAGTTTTCAAAACTCTGTTATCCAACCAAATATATATATATATATATATATATATATAATATTATATAATGACAAACTGTTTCATTGAATCACATCTCTTCAGTGTAACTAGACATCTGATTGCTTTTTTACTTAATGAATTTAAACACAGTACTAGATTGGTGGCAAGGTTTCATCATTTCGCAGTTGAAATGGCTAGATGGAACTGTAAGTTCTATGCTAACAGTTTCTTCTATCGCAATTCTTACTTGTAGAACTCTTTCAGCTTCTTGCTTTCCAGTAAACATTGATCTTCAAAAATTTAAATGCAATGTCAATAATTATCTTCTGTCTTAATTCTTGTTCTTTTGTATATTCTCTAACACTCAGTAACCCCTTGAATCTTAGTGGCTCTATTGCCTTGCTTGAGGTGAAATAGTTAAAAGAAATACAAAGCAATTCTTTTTTTTTCTGAAAGAAGTTGCTTAATCAATGGTCACAAGTATTGCATGAAAAAGCAAGAAAAACTAACAATAAAATTCAATAATGAAAATAATTCATTAAAGAACTTTGAATAATTTAAGACTATATGAAAAAATAGTTTATCTTAATTTAACAAATTTAATTACGAAAACTAGTAAATGAAAAAGTATGTGTATCTATGTTTTATAGATAATGCAATAGCATTTGACAGAGCACATCACAAAGATGTGTTAGAACTACTCAGCAACCTTGATACATTTGGGAAGGGTATTAGAATAATCCAGAATCTATACTGGGAGGAAACCACATGCATACAGATAGAAAATTAATTCAGTAGATATACAAAACTAGAAAGAGGTGTAAGACAAGGGTGTATCTTATCACCAGTCTTAGACAACCTATAGAGTAAGGGAATTCTGAGAGAATTAGAAGTTCTACCAGGGTTCATTATTGGTGGCGGCAATCTTAACAACATAAGATATGATACATTATGAAATGAACAAAGACCAACAATTATTTTAAGACATTTTTTATGTTTATACGTTCTTTTTGTAGATACAAATATTTAAGTAAATGCTCTGGTTATGATAAACAGTATTAACGACATTTACTGGCCTGAATGTCTGAGAAATTTTCATAGAAAATATGCATCCTGTAGTTTAAAAACAGTAAAATTGACCTTGCTAACCGAAATGCTCCTCTGTGGCTAAATTGGTGAAGCACATTGGGCTATATGACAGTTCCATATAGGATACAAGTTCAATTCCTGCTGGAGGATGCATATCTTCTATGAAAATTTCTCGGACATTCAGGCCGATAAATGTTGTTTAATACTGTTTTTTATAAAACAGAGCATTTACTTAAGTATTTGTATCTATAAAAAGAATGTATAAACATAAAAATGTCTTAAAAAATATAAGATATGCAGATGACAGTTAATAGTAGACACATACAGGAAACTACAAGAAGATCTACAGGAGGTAGTGAGAGAAAGCAAAAAGAAAGGACTAAACATCAACTGCAAGAAGATAGAATGTATGGTTGTGAGCAAAAGGAACAACCCAACATGCAAATTACAAATGGGAGATACCAAAATCAAACAAGTACAACAATTTAAATATCTGGGAAATGTCTTAACAGAGGAGAGAAAGTGCAACACTGAAATCTAAAGGTGCAAACTTTATAGTGAAAGATAATTTCCAAAAGTTAAGCAAAGTATGAAGAGACAGGAAAATGTCATTAGTAACAAAGAAAGGAGTACTGAACTGTTGTGTAATATGCAAGGATGCACCATCTCCTTTGGGGATGCTTTTAGTGTCAATTTGTGCATGAAGCTGGTCTGATAGACTTTACTGTTTGTCTTTCCTTGAAGATATTTTCAATAATATTCCTGAAAAATTGGTATATATTAATAGCTGACAATATGCTTTTTGTTTTACATTTATTTTCACATCATTTCATGTAGATGTTGTTCGGAAATTTGAATTTAAATTCTACATCCTCACCTTATATATATGTGTTATATCTGCTATTATTCTGTTGCTGTTTTCCCCTCATAACTTGGCACATTGTTGCTAGCAGCAGCAGCATCTTTATCTCCCCGAAAGTTCTTAATGGACTTATAGGAAATGATGCAATTTCCTGTCAAAGAAAGTTAAAAAAAAAAAAGAAATTGGATCAACTTTGGCACAATTCTTAATATATAAAATCGCCTATGCACATTTTCTAAAAAAATAAAACACTTGACCACATTTTTTGACCAATCAGGTGTACAAAAAAATGTGGTCACTTTGTAAGGATTTGTGCAGCTAATGTGCGTGAGTATGATCCCATCAGAACATTTAAAAAATAAGAATGTTTTCAAACTGCTTCAGAACAGTTTACTTGTCTGGCATGATGAATACAACTGTGTCTCACCAGCAGCCCGCTCCATACAACTGTGTCTTAGCACAGCCCGCTCCTTTGACAACTGAATGAACAGTATCAAATTACAATTCTCAGCTTTTAGCATGAACGACTAATTTTTGTTATCAGATATTTCCACAAGTTCTTGTGTTGTAAAAAGAAAAGTGAATAAAAACTTTTTTTATTTTGTAGCACTCATGTTAATCATGTTTTATTAACATTAGTAACATTACAGACTCGACCTCTCAGCTCCATATAAACTGGGCTGATTTCACCTTGAGGCAGAAACTACTACATGCCTGCAGAACCCTCCTCGGTCAGAACTGTAAGTTATTAAACAATATGTGTCTGTATTATATACATAATCTCTGATTACTATTTGTTTCCAAGCACATCCATCTACCAGGGTGGCTAGCCAAACCCTATAGCACATGCCTGCTCAACCCACAGAATGCACCTGTGGTTAATACTGCAACTGAGTGGGCCTGAGTTACAAGGCCAGTACCCTCAAAACTTTGGTGAAGATGACTTGTAAATGCCTGTTAGCAAAACCATTAATGTCTTCTTAACTGTTCTTTTTCTACAATTTCACTCACAAGGCATGGGTCAGCACATGGTGTGGTTTTCAGGCACTAGGATTCCCTGCCCTGGCTGATAACATCAGGAAATCAGCTTCTCAACAAATCAAATATGGTAAGATCTGAACCTGGGTTTCATAGTGAGAAAGTGAACATTTTACCTACACATTCATGTATCCACTGTATAATAATATATATATATATATATATATATATATATATGTAAGACAAATCTATTATACCTAACAAAACAAATAAATTACTACAATTTAATACCTGTAAACCTGAGCAATATTTTGTAAAGAAAATTGGTGTACATAATAATAAGCAAAAGTTAAGCAATTATTTTAAGACCAACTGTAAGTTTCACAGATACACTGCTCTTCAGGGTCAAATTTTTACCCTTAGAAGCATTCTTTACGCAATCCAAGTAAGTATAATATCTACTCAATTTATGTACCTTTGATGAATGGTGGATCTGTGAAACCTGAAGAGTATCCCTAGATAATATATTTGAAATATATATAGATGGATAGATAGATAGTTAGTCAACAACAAAATTATTTGTATACCCATCAATTTTTAATATTTTTATCCATTTCTCAGAATCTAATGCCATATGATGAGAGGAGAGGTTTTTTTATATGTTCATTATCACAAAAAAAAGGAATATTAAACTCAATTTTCAGAATATTTTAAATACAACAAATTTGACAGGCGAATTATGCAAAATAGAAAAAAACAAAATTATTCATACAATAAAAAATATTGTTTTAAATTGGTTGATTCATGTAGGTATAAGTAATTGACAATTATTTTTTCAGTGAAGAATTTTAGACTATTTATTCAGTAGAATATTTGTGATAATTCCAGCAAAGAACATCACGTAGTGTATAGAGTGTTATCATTGTTATACTTATGTTAACAACAGAATGGGGAAGACGAAGGAGTTTAGTGTTGACATGAGACATAGAATTATTAACTTCCACAAGTCAGAAAATACAGCATTATTTCAAACTGGTTAGCTATCCCTAGATCTACAGTACAGTTTGTTATGAAGAAGTTTAAACAGTTTGGCGTGAAAGAGAATTTACTTGGACATAAAGAAAACCCAAATTGTCACCGAAAGCTACACGAAAACTGTGTTGCCAGATTAATATAAATGCAAGAGTTGTTTTGAAAGACGTGGTCAAAAGTTTGGATAAGTACTCACACAATACAATGTTGTTTAAACAGAAATGGGTTACATGGAAACTGACCTTACAAACTCCTCTTCACAAACGATGTCACATTGTTGCTCAGTTTAATTTTGCCAAAACGTTCTTGGACAAAGAAAATTGCTTTTGGGAACAAGTACTATGGAGTGATGAAACAAAAACTGAGCTTTTTGGACATAATGATGTAGAGAAGATTTGGCACAAGAAAGGTGAGACTTTCCTCCCAAAGAACACTTTAAAACATGGAAGCAACTCAATGATGTTTTGGGGTTATTTTCGTTCAATATATTAACTGTTAACTGAATTTCTAGTTAGCAGTTAATATATTTCATCCTTGAAAATGGCTAAATGTATAGATGAAAGCACTTGGAAAAATATAACATTTGGATTATCTTTGTATTATTTGTCTACTGAAAAGAAAAAAATTATAAGATCATATGAGAAATTATATAAAAACTTAAAGTATCTTGTCTGTCATATTTTATATATGTATGTGTATATATATATATATATATATATATATATATATATATATATATATGTGTGTGTGTGTGTGTGAATATAGATAGATTCTATTATTAATGTAAGACAGGAAAGGAGCAGTATAGAGAGTTTTACATATCCGGTTCACACACTTTTCCAGCTTTTTGAACAGAAGTAGAGGTTTATCCTTTGTTTCTGTTTAAGACTGGGTTTCTGGTTCCTTCTAATGTCTTCTCATTTGCTCTCCCTCCCAGCAACCCATTGTGTCTTTGTTATAGAGTCGTTTCACAGGGGAGGCTTGTATTTCACTAAGTCAGTCCTAAAAAGGTTCGACGTACAAAACGTTAGAAACTTGATATAATAGCAGCAATCTAGTTGTGGATATCGACTGACTCACCAACTCACTGAGCTCCCTGGCGACTGCTACTACTCCTATTTATTATAGGTGGGAGAGTCTATTAACAATAGAATAGATATGTTCCAGTATAACAGTCTTAGAGGCATTATCACCTTGCTTAGTGTGAATTGATTTAAAAAAAAAAGAGAAAGAAATTTATTCCTGAAATCAGTATCTGAATTACTGAAATAAATTTTTTTTTTTCGCCTCATGTAGTGTACATTTTTGCTTATGTTAAAAATAACTTTTACCACCATGACTTATATATTCCAGCCAAATGGAGGGAAAAAAATCTTTTCTGATGAGAAAAAGACAGGTTTTTCTCTTGCAATAATTGTTAAGAAAATATTAAACAACATAGCATTGTGATTAAAAACAATGATTAAGATATTTATCTGAATAATATGAAGAATTATGAGAAAACTAAAAAAGAGACTGAACACAAAAAAAAAGGAATCACTTCTCATTTGTAAATGAAAGTGAGTTATCAGTAGACAGTGAATAAATGCCAAGTACACATAGCAAAGAAAGCCAGTGTAAAAAAAAAAAAAAAAAAAATTTGAATGAATCTCCTAAAACAAAGACAATATACAATGGAACAGCCAATAAATAAATATTTATTGAAATTGCAATGTAAAAATAGAAGTGGGGAAAAAAATAAATCTACTTGAAGCTCAACTCATTGATAACCACATCAGGGGAATGGAGCCTGTATTGTTTTTATTGACATCATTTGATAAACATTTGTGACAAATATCATAAAAATTCCATCTTCCTGACAATGTCTTAAGATATGATCTGGAACTGGAATGAGAATAGTCATGATAAATACCCTGAATTCATCATAAAAAAAAATCAAAATATGGAATTAATAAACTGAAAATCTTTAAATACCTCAGTGTATATGAACAGAACAAATTTAATATAGTTTTAGTTGGCTTATTTTGTTTTACAGCATATCAACCTCATTGGGTTATTTAATGCCAACAAGATTTTTAGGATAGATTTGTATGAATAGAATATGTATTCTTTGTAAGAAATCAGTTTGTAGATCAGGTTTCTTTGACATATTTTTGTAAAGAGGTTTTTTGGTTTTTTTTTTCAAAAATGTACTGCTGGTATTTTTACTATAAAGATCTATTTTTAAACTTTTATAATGTTTTGACCACAGTTTGGGTGTTAACTATTTGCCCATAGCTAGGACCCTGACAGGTGTTACCACTCTTGATCAGGGTGGACCTGGGAACAACAGCAATTAAGAGGTGGTTCCATGATCCTCAAAACCTTCCCAATCAGAGGCCTTGCTATCACATGCAGTTTATCATCATACTCAGGATGAACAAATTTATATAGGAGATAAATAAAGTGACAAGTAAAGAATAAATTGAACTAGGTGCACTTTTTAATCTTAATGCCTCCAAAACAAAACTGTTCTCTTAGAGAATTTTTTTTTTTGCTTTTTATCAGTATGGCTGATGCTAACCACAAGGAGAGTGACACCTTGCAACTTCTTGGGCTATCGTTTTCCATTAACATGAAGCGGAAACATTATATTTAATCATAGACCTCCAGTGATCAAAGTTGACCATGGATAGCATCCAAGTTGTCTGCGTGACTGGAGCATTGATGTCTGTGACTGTAAAGCCCGATGCGAGAGTGACAATCTCTGTTGCAGAGGTCATATGCATTTTCTGTTTCTGGTCTGTTGGAGCTGTCACTTACTAATCACTAGGTATTTAACACCTATGTATTTAGAAATTCTTGATAAAATAAAAAGAGAAATCTGCAGTGTTATTGGTCTTGACCTGGCATCTCTGCTTCAGTCACTTTTTCACTGCCATAACATAGTTTCCCTCTACATTTTCTATATTTTTTTGGTAATTGTTCTGATGAACTTTCATCTGTGGTACCCAGACATTATGAATTTAAGCATATTACTAAATTGGTAGCAAGGTCTTATCACTTTACAGTTGAAATGGCTAGATGTAACTGTAAGTTCTATGCAAACAGTTTCTTCTCGCATACTTTTCATTTGTGAACCGCTCTTTCAGCTT
Source organism: Acanthosepion pharaonis (assembly GCA_903632075.3). Taxonomy (NCBI): domain Eukaryota; kingdom Metazoa; phylum Mollusca; class Cephalopoda; order Sepiida; family Sepiidae; genus Acanthosepion; species Acanthosepion pharaonis. The sequence goes on along the minus strand of CAHIKZ030001830.1, from coordinate 380,021 downwards.
CTTGCTTTCCATTCGACTTTGATCTTTAAAAATTTAAATGCTATGTCAATCAATACCTTCTGCCTTAATTACTGTTCTTTTATAGTTCTCTCCCCTTAATATTTTTCATTTTCTGTCACTCGGTAACACCTTGTGTCTTAGTTGTCTCATTGCTTTATCTGTAGTGAAATGATTAAAATAAATATAAATAAAAGATAAGATTCTATTTGACAGTTCAGCATTATTTTCATTGTTTTTCACAATATTTTCCTATATCTTAATAATTTGCTTAGTTTCTGGAAGGCATTTTTCACTATTCATGTGCACCTCCAAATTCCTGATTGTAATTTTGAGTTTCCTTGTAGTTTTTATTTTTCTTAAAACTTCCTTTTACATTATTGCACCACAAGAGCTATAGTCATAAAAAAAGTATTTTTATTTGGATGGAACTCAAATCTTATTTTATCTTCATTCATTTTTAATGACCTGGTATCACCTTTCCTACCATTGTAATATAGGTTCCCTATGCCTTATCTATAAATAATTACATTTTAATTTAATACATGCTTCATTGAACAATCCAAAGAAGAATCTGCAATGTTATTGGCATCATCTTTCTTACCATCATAATGTAACTTCCCTGTGCCATTTCTATAAATACTTTCATGGTAATTGTTCTGATGAACTTCCCATTATGGTACTATTGGGACTAGTTTTTAGAATTGTTGTTTTATTCCCCTCCCCCCCACAAACAATAAATTGTAAATATGGGGACTAGTTAGTATTTTCATAGAGACAAAGAGGTATTATGGTGATTCTAGTAAGAAAGGTATGTATGAATGTGTTATTTTGGTGTAAGGAATATTGTTTGTGTGATTGGGTCAGCGTTTGTGGCAAGCTAAGTTATAGTTAAGACAGAAGAAGACCATCCTTTCCCCAATCCCCACTTTGGCCATGTGCCACATTTCTGCATTAAACAGAATAAATATCACTTCCCACTATGGTACTGAGTCATTATGAATTTAAGTGCAATACTAAACTGGATGTAACCATAAGTTCTATGCTAATAGTTTCTTCTCTTTCACACTTCTCACTTGTGGGACTCTTTTTCGCTTCTTGCTTTCCACTTAAATTTGATCTTCAAAAATTTAAATGCAATGTCAATCAATATCTTCTGTTTTGTTTAATTTCTGTTCTTTTATTGTTCTCTGCCCTTAATAATGTTTTCTTTTTCTCATATTCTCTCACACTCAGTAACCCCTTACATCTTAGTGGCTTTATTACCTTGCTTGGGATGTAATGATTAAAAAAATACTGTAAGTTGCTACAAAAGCAAAATATTAATCTGGGAACTTGAGTCATGTTCTTAAATAGCCTCACCAACTATAGACTCCTATGGATATCTTGTATGACATCCATCTCACTGAGAAACTATCAACTATATATGATCATTTTTCTCAGGTTAATGATTAAAAATGGTCTCAAATGAATAAATCCTATCAATCATAAAGAAGACAATCCTAGTGAAATCTTATAGATTGGCGCTACAAAATCACAAAGATCTGTACCAAATAACAAAAAGACACCTCACTTGAACACTTCCAACAGCAATAACAACTAAAATGGTTAGCAAATATAACTAGATGGGAAAATAATGATATACTCAAGCTGTTAACTTTATGCTCTACCAAAAACAAAAGATTTGAAAGGAAAATCATCATTACTACAAAGATCTATGTTAGTAGCCTTGAGAAATTTAATTTTCTGAAAAACTCTTTCAAGAAAATGATTTTATAAATTTTAACAAACAGTAATGCTAATTCTTTACAGAAACATACCATTACCAATTATAATTCTTAACTCAATGATGCTCACCATAAAATCTGGAATTAATTGTAAAAATAAAAAAAATTTGGTAAGTCTGACAAAGTAAAGCAGGAAAAAATATTAGACAATTTTTTTCTTTTCTTTTTTTTTTCATCAGTGTCACCCCAAGCAAGGCAGTTAAACCACTAAGACACAAAGGGTTACAGGGTGAGGATGAATTAGGAACAGAAACATTAATAGTTAGCAGGAACAGAAAAGAGTAAGTAGGTGGACAGTAGATAGTAATTGACATTGCAATTAAATTTTTGCAGATCAAAGTTGGTTGGAAAGCATGGATCCAGGAGATACTCATGTGAGAAAAGAAATTGTTAGCATAGAATTTACAGTTTCATCTTGCCTGCTCAACTGTGAAGTGATGAGATCTTGATGCCAGTCTAGTATTATGCTTAAGTTCAAAAAATCCAGGTACCACAGTGAAGAGTTCATTTAAACAATTACTATGAAAGCATTTATAGAAAAGGTACAGAGAGGCAACCTTATGCTGGTGGGCTAGTGACTGAAGCTGAGCTGCCAGATCAGGACCAATAATATTGCTGATTCTTCTTTGGTTTTTATCCAGGAGCTCAAAGTAAATAGCAGAGGCAGCAATATTCTAAGCATGGTAGACTTATAAATATGTAGGATAGATTCTGGAAAGAAAAATTGTCTTGCATGACACAGTGAACCAGCTTTCTTCGCAGCTGATCTAGCAATGTATTCAATATAGTCTTTCCACTTCATGCCAGCTGAGAATGTTAGCCTGAAAAAATGCAATGAGTCACTTTTAGTCTCAGCTATGCTGATGGAACTTGCATTCACTTTCACATTTTTCTCTTCTCCCTAACTATGTGTTAAACAGTAATGTAATGACTAACAGTAAGCCAAATTTAATTGGGAAAGACATGGATCCATCTCTAAGGGTAAAATAGCAGGGTAGACTGTGCTCTTTAGAAATGGCTGACAGTGTAAAAAAAAGAAAATCAATTCTGAAGGGATGTTGGTATATAGAATAAGAAGATACAGTGTTCAAGAATGCATAAGAATTAAATTAAGGAATAGGAAATCCAATCCTAAACAGGAAACAAGGGATAAACCTCCACTCTTGTTCAAAACATCAGCAAGGGCTGTGACCAGACAATAGGCAAACCTATCTACTCCTATTGAGGGGAGTAAAAAATAAGTAGTAAATAAAGTTTCAGAGTCATATTTTAAATATTTTATGCACATTTAAAATAGTCTTTTCTGGTGAAAAATATTTACTGTAGGTTGTTTCTTTTGGATAATAATAGCTTCAAGTAATTTGAGTCTTCCCTTACAGTGAGTACTGTATAGTATTTTGTAATAACTACTAATACTTATCTTATGTTGACAGTATACATATTATAGGTATTAAATCTTGTATTTTTTTAACCTATAAAATTCCATCAGAAGATATGTTTTATGAATAGTCTTTACTAGGGAAAATACTGCCAAAATACTTGTGGATGTATTTGTAAACCTACCATGTGTTATTTTTGGACCATTTAGAAAATAATAATATCACTTTTCACCACTTCTGCAAATTCAAAAAAAAAAAGATAATTGTGAGCCAGTGTTAAATTATTTTCTAATGTCAAGCTTGTATTCAAAAAGTTCATGCCTCTATTTTGAATCCCCTAAGGGATATAAAAATAGAAGCATACTAGTTCTTGTAGGTCACAATAATTTCAGATACCAGTTTGATCTACACATGAATACACACACATGCACCCACATGCAATGGAAGAGAGACAGCCAGCAGCCACTGACTAAGGCTTGTCCACACACACACAATAGAAGAGATTAACCAGCAACTGCTTGCTAAGCCTTTGTCTACAAACTCACAAACACATTAGGATAACCATCATAAATTAAATCTGTTCACACATTTCATATCAGCCTAAGAACATGTGGCTTTGTTAGGGCCAGAAATAAAGACACAAGAGAGGAATTGAGTTAAAAATATATTAACAGAAACAGTAATACTAACGAGATTATTACAGCAAGAATGTTTTCTCCAACTGACAGAGCTGACCGCTGGAAACTTCCCTCTTCAAAAGGCAGTACCTGCTCCTATTTATAACTGGGAGAGTCCATGCATACATGGGTAAATTACCATAACAGAACACTTAATTACTTTATAAAACAAACTTCACTGAAAGGAAAACTGAACATTTTATTGTTATTGTATATTTCTGAAAAGAATATATAAATGTTATTTCAACTGATGTTTTGCTTTGACTTTTCCTTCAGAAAATAACCTTTTAAATGTTTCATTCAAAAGAAGTAGTGCTGTTATTAAATGTTTGGAATCCCAACAGTCAGCAACAAAAACCTGGTTAGATGTACCCTAAAAGATGCACTATGCTGGGAATGCTTTTAGGGTCAATTTGGGTATGAAGCTGGTCTGACACTCTTTTTTGTTTGTTTTTCTTTGAAACCATTTTCAAAAGTATTCCTGAAAAATAGCTATGTACTAATAACTGCTTTTTGTTTTGCATTTATTTTCACATCATTTCATGTAGATGTTTGGAAATTTTAAATTTAAATTTTGCTTTCTCACTCTATATCTATATAGGGCTGTGTGTGGGCATGTATCTTACTTATTATAAAACGCAGATTGTGTGTGTGTGTGTGTGTACACGTTTATATATTGGATCGGATTTCATACATTTTTCAACCGATTTCAACAAAACTTCACAGAATTATGTAAAATTACCTTGCGGTGGTTCTGACAGTGCCAAAAATTGGAAAAACACAATTGTTTTTGCAAGAAATCAATTTGAAAACATGATAAAACATGATTCTGTCGCCAGAATGAAAGGGGGACAACTCATATCGAGTTATACTTATAAAAACCCAGGCTGTTTGTTTGTGTGCATGTGTGTGTGTGTGTGTGTGTGTGTGTGTTCGTTTATATATGGGATCGGATTTCCTACATTTTTCAACCGATTTCAATAAAATTTCACTTTTTTTTGGTAGGTAGTGTTTCTTATTGTCCTGCACACTTTTTTTAAATTTATTTTTACATTCAGAATGCCTTAAAAATTACATTTACAAGACAATTGTTTATAATAAAATTCTATTCAATCGATAGACTCATAACGATTGAAAACAATGTTTTTGTTTGAGTTTGGGTTTGATCAATTCGTAAAAAAAACAAAAAAAAACTAATTAAGACATGCATGTTCGTCAACCTTAAACAATAATCTTTGTCAATTTTATTTTTCAGTCTTTATAATGATCGATACTTGATCTATCTCTTACTGTTACATCACCGGGCAACGCCGGGCTCTCCTGCTAGTAATATATATAATGTTCAACTAATATTTGATTCCAAGCATAACCATCTAAAATGGTTGATAGGTAAACCCTTTTTCAGATACCTGCTCAATCCACATAATGCACCTATGGTTGATACTGCAACTGAATAAGACTTAGTTACAGTTTCTAGGAGAAAGCATATAAATTAGAATGATCAACAGTTTGAAGGACCCCAGTGGCCTTAAAATCTTGGTCATTATGACTTGTGAATAAATGTTAGCTCAACCATCAATAGAAGTGTTCTGTTTACACAATTTCACTCAAAGGGATTGGTTCTGCCCATGGTGTGATCTTCAGGTATTGGGATTGGCTACCCAGGCTGATAACATCAGGAAATCACCTTTCCAATGAATCAACAATAATGAGATCTGAACCTGGGTCTCATAGTAAGAAAGTGAACGTTTTAAACACTCATCCATGCATCCACTGTATAATACCTACATACACATACATATATATATATATATATATATATATATTTTTGGTTGGATAGATGTGAGTTTGTGACCCTGGGTTTCACACTTTAGTGATCGTCAGACAAACTCACATCTATTCAACCAAATATGTTAGCTCTATCTCTGATATTGAGCGCTTTCTCATAAGTACCGCGCATATAATATATAAATAATTATACATACTTATATTTATTTATATTTATATACACTTTTCACATATATATATATATATATATATATATATATATATATATATAAAATATACTTTTAAGTTGTGCTATATTTATGGGATAAAGTGCTCAATATCAGAGATAGAGTGTATGTAAATATAAATATAAAAGGGAACATTGAAGTCAACACTCAGAGGCGACAGGCTGTTTCATGCTAGACGTAATCATTGGCGGGACGATTGCATCTAGCATAAAACAAAATAACCTCTCTGAAATTTTGACTTTATGAATTTATTTTATATTTATATATAGATGAAGAAATATAGTTTTAAGGGATAATGTACTCAATATCAGAGATAGAGCATATGTAAATATAAAAGATGAGTTGTGTGTTTTTTTTTAAATAAATTAATCCAGATAAATAAAGTAAATAATAAACAAATTAACAAGAACCTCCTGCCAAAATAACCATTAGAATAGACTACCCACGATGCATCACTGACCCATATATGTAAATAGTCAAGAAAAAACAGTGCATGTGGCCTAATGATTGCATTAGCATGAAACAGTCTGTCGCCTCTAAGTGTTTACTTCAATGTTCACTTTTATATTTACATATGCTCTATTTTTGATATTGAGCACCTTATTCCATAAACATAGCATAACTCAAAACTATATTTCTTCATATTAAGCTCCTGATAAACAGTAGAGCACTTTTGCTACATTTATAACACGTTATGGACATAGAAAAGTTTAACCTTGACTACTCCCTAAAAAACATACCCACACCATCCCCATCAACATATAAGCTAAATTAATTGAAAAAATAGAAATCTACATATAAAGAACAAGATGGAAAGCCCATTTCTTTTTAAACCAGGAACTTAATACCACACTCAAGGAAAAATCCAGCTGCCAAACCAAAAAAATGTCCCCCACAACACAAAGAAATAGATGACTTTGAAAAAGACTTAGTAAGAAATATAAAATTCTATAAACATCAAGATGTCTTTCAAAAGAAACTAAAAGAAGATATAACTAAAATAAACAATTCAGCAAATGTATTTATTGCAACGGACAAAACTAGAAATTTATATGAACTAAGCCCTCCTACACACAATAAATTACTCAAAGACAACATAACTAAAACATACAAAAAAGCACCAAAATCAATACAACACAATATCAATAAGGAAGCTAAAACAATCACCCAAAAATTAGAAAAATTAGACCTAGACAACTGAATAAATTGCATCACTCAGGTGCAAGCATTTATCACACTAAAAGACCACAAAGAAAATTTCAAAACCAACCCAACATGCGGGCTCATAAACCCAACCAAAAGTGAACTAGGTAAAATAAGTAAAACAATACTAGAAAGAATTAATTCAGAGCTAAGGAGTAAATCAGTGGAAAAACACAAGAACAACTTCAGACTTGTTCTGAAACATAAAAACAAACAAAATTGACAATTTATACAACTAGACATAAAAGAATTCTACTCTTCTATAACAGAATGCATGCTAGAAAAGGCCATCACTTTAGCTCAAGAATAAATAAGAATAAGCACAAATGAAATCAGATTAATTAAACACTCCCAAAAATCACTACTATTCAACAATGAACATGCATGGATAAAGAAAGAAGGGATCTTTGATACTACAATGGGAAGTTTTGAAGATGTAGAGACCTGTGAACTCACGGGTATATATTTACAACACCAACTAAGTAAAATAATAGATAGAAATGATAGAAGACTCTACAAGGATGATGGTCTCATAATCTTAAGAAACTATAAACAAAACAAACAAAACTAGAAAAGCAATAATGACAATTTTCAAAAATATATAGATTCAACAGAGACATAAAAACTAACCTAAGATTAAGAAGTAGATTTTCTAAATATCACCTTCAACCTAAGAAAAGGTAAAAATAAAACTTACAGGAAACCTGATGGGAAACCACTTTATATTCACATATCACCCACCATCTATAAGCAGATACCAAAGTCAATTAACTGCAGGTTTTCTAACAATTCTTCTAATGAAACCATATTTAATGAAGCTAAGAAAGATTATGAAACAGCCCTAATAGTAGATTCTTGGAAACACTCACATACACATCACAGAGGACAAAAAAGCCAACTGTAGGAGACACATCATATGGTTCGACCCACCGTACAACAAAAAAGTAAAAACAAACATAGGAAAAATATTCATCAAGCTCTTCTCTTACACAAAAACTTCCCTGAATTGAGCACTCTCCACAAAATATTCCACAACATCACAGTAAAAACAGCTACAGTTGCACCAAGAACATGACACAAATAATAAAAAGGCACAGCAAGAATACTATTAACAAACTACTCAAACAAATTAAACCCACGTGTAACTGCAGAATAAAGAATGAATGTCCCTTAAATGGCAATGGCTTACAAAACAATGTAATATACTAAGCCACTATAAAATCATCAGATAACAAAGAAAAAATATACATAGGAGTAACTGAAGGACCCTGAAACAAAGAAACTATGCACGTAAAATATCTTTCACAAATAGTAAATATGTGAACAGCAAAATGCTTTCCAAGTATATCTAGGAAATTAAAAACAAAAAGCAAATCACACAAAAAATATCATGGAAAATAAGGAGAAAAACATCAGTCTACAATAATGCAGAAACAAAAACAAATTTTTACTATGTTACTTAAAAATCAAAAACTGAAAAGTATAAATAAAAATAAATAAGCAAAAACAAGTAAAATAAATTAATCTAGATAAATAAAGTAATTAATAAACAAATTAACAAACCACTCCCACCAAAATAACTGTTAAAATAGACTACCCACAATGCATCACTGACCTGTATATATAGTCAAGAAAAAACGTAACACATGTGGCATGACAACTGCGTCTGGCATGAAACAGCCTGTTGTCTCTGAGTGTTGACTTCAAAGTTCACTTTTTTATATATATAACACAAATCTATTATACCTAACAAAACAAATAAATTACTAAAATTTAATACCTGTAAACCTGAGCAATTTTTTGTAAATAAAATGGTCTACATAAAAAAAAAAAAAAAAATCGCCAAATAACTGTTTATTATCAGAAAAAGTTCAGAAAACATATCTTAGGACCAACTGCAAGTTTCATAGATACACTATTCATCAGAGTAAGATTTGTACCTACCATAACCAATCAAATAGAAAATGTTTTATGTTAAAAGTCAGTTTTTCCTGACACTGCAGAAACATTTTGCAATTGGAATTAAGACAATGATCAAGGTGTCTTCTACCTATCGTATCCATTCAAATTGTCAGCAATCATGGATCCCTATATCCTTTGTAGCACCTAAGAATGGTTTTCCTTTCACTATCCCTTCCATTCCTTTTTCTGTCATCCATTTTACACAAGCATATAAGCTAGATTACTCATTGCTATCCTCTGTCATTTTCACTTTCACTATGTTAAATGTCAAATTCTCCAAACTCTCTCTCTCTCTTCATAAATTGTCCTAGCAGGGCTAGTGAAACGGTCTTATGAACACCCTCCATGCTGAATCTATGATACAGGGGTGGGGTGCTCTCTACGACATGTCAATATTGGCATTTCACTGTCTATATACAGACAAGAAATGAGTTTATCAGATACACAAAAATAGAAAGGATTGTAAGACAAGGATGTCTATTCTCACCCAACTTATAGAACTTATAAACCGAAACAATTATGAGAGAATTTGATATCCTATCAGAATTCATTATTGGTGGCTAACCTTGTATTTTTTTGTTTTGATCATTTCACCCCAAGCAAGGCCATAATGTCACTAAGATGCAAAGATTTCCTGGGAGTGAGAGAAAGTAAGGAGAAAGAGCAATAAAAGAACAGTTTCCAGGAGACAGAAGATGGTGATTGGTGTTGCATTTAAATTTTTGAAGATGATTCCACAGGCAAGAAGTGCAAGAAAGATTAGTAGCAATAGAACATACCAATGTGTGTGTGTGTAAGACAAGGACATGTCTTCTCATCTGACTTATTCAACCTATACAACAAGACAATTCTAAGGGAATTATGTGTTCTTCCAGGATTCATTACTAGTAGCCACAATCTTAACAACACATTATTGATAGCAGATATAGAAAGGGTACAATAAGAACACCTACAGAAGATAGTGTAGGAAAGCAAGAAGAAAAGACTAAACATCAATTGCAATTCGGGAGAAAGCACAATAAAAGAACAGGATTCAGGAAGACATTCATATTTTTGAAGATGATTCCACAGGCGAGAAGTGCAAGAAATGAAATTAACAGAATACACCATACATGTGGGGATGTAAGATATTTTTGTGCAATTTTGGTAAATATATCTGTTAAAATGAGATGTCAGTGTTATCTTCATTTTTATCTAATTTAGATGACAAGTTATCCATCATACCCTGTATATAAAGTACTTTTGTGACCAAGTGAATATGTCCAAAATTTTAATTTGGCCCATAAGGAAAAAAAGCTTGGACAACCCTGGCTTAGCCTATCAAAATAATAAATATGTTCAAAAACAACTTTTTGCACATGATTCAATAGCTAAATCAAGAACAGTCCACCAGATATGACATGAAAGGGACCTAAAGGACCATCATGTCATTTTTGTAGAAGGATATCTCAACACATTGCAACCCATGATCGACATGAGTTTTAACCCTTTCCCCACAAGCATGATGCCAAGGTAACTAGGATGCACAGGGTTACGGGGAATGAAAGACAATGAGAAAACTCTAGATAGGAGAAAAAACAATAAAAGAAAAGGATTCAAGAAGACTTTCATATTTTTAAAGATGATTCCACATGCGAGAAGTGCAAGAAATGAAATTATCAGAATAGAACATATCAGTAGGGGGTGTAAGACAAGGACGGGTCTTCTCACCAGAATTATTCAACTTATACAGCAAAGCAATTCTGAGAGAATTAGATGTCCTACCAGGATTCATTATTGGCAGCCACAAATATAAGATATGCAGATGACCCATTGGTGATAGTAGAAAAAAAAACTACAAAAGCTTGTATAAAAGGTAGTGAATGAATGTGAGAACAAATGACTAAACTTCAACTGCAAGAAGTACCCAAAATGCAAATTACAAATTGAAGATACCAAATCAAACAAGTACTCAGAAGTGTTTTAACAGGGGATGGAAAGTGTGACACTGAAATCCAAAGGTGCATTGGGATAGCCAAAGATGCATTCCTAATGCTAAGCAGTGTACTAATAAACAAAAAAACCTTGTTAGAAAACAAAGAAAAGAGTACTAATGATATCAGTCTTCCTATATAGCAGTGAATGCATGAAAATCACCTCATGAATGAAGAAGAGACTTGAAGCAACAGAAATGTGGTTCTACAGAAGTATGCTGAGGATACCATGGACTGAATATGTGAGCAATGAAAATGGAAACAAAAAGGAAACTTATATATAAAATTAGGAAGAGATAGTTGAGATTTCTGCAGCACATATTGAGGGAGGGCTTGGAAAATCTGATACACACAGGAGATTTGGAGGAAAATGAGACAGAAGAAATCAGTTCATAACATATTTGATCAGCTTGAAAATTGATGGCAGAACAGGGTTTAGAGTAATAATGAAAAGACAAAATTTATTAAAAGCTATTAAAAACATGAAATTATGGGGAACCAGAGAACCATATTCACATATGTCCTGTAGGCACATGAACTGTAAAGAAGTATTTACATAAATGCATGTTATATATTTATTTTTTATATTTTATTGTAACCTAATTATGTGCAATAATGGATTATATGAAATATAGGTGAACAATTCAACTAGAAAAATTGAAAAGAAATACAATGTATCTAAATACCAATTAGAGACATGTTATAATAGATCATTCCATCTTAATTAAATTAATTTCTTATAGTATTTTTTTAGATTTGTCTTGTCAAAAAGTTGAATAATTTTAATATATTCAACAGAAAAATAGCAAATTTTATATACTGTTTTTTGATACGTTTTCTATTTTCTTAAATAGTGAAATTAATAACAACACATTTAATAATCTTCACAATTTGTGGGTACATCTGGGCAAGTTTCTTTTTATCTGTGTAATATATATATATATATATATATATATATATATATATATATATTTATTGAAGATATATTTTTATATAGAAAGATCAATATTGGCGAAATTGTATGACAAAGTGGAAAAGTTTATGTTTCATCCTTCTGGACTTCATCGGACCACAAAATTCCCATATATATATATATATATATATATATATATATATATATATATATATATATAGGAGGCACGGTGGAGTAATGGATAGTGGCTTGGATTGAGGAATTGCAAAGCTGAGTTTGAATTCCAGTCGAATCCATTACATTCACTTACGTGCTAATACCCTTGGGAAAGGTATGAATCCTCTTTCTCTCCCTCCAGCTATGGGTAAAATAGCAGGACAGACTGGGTTCTATAGCCTTGGATGGCAACTGGTCTAGGAGAAGGACAACTCTGAATTCAAAACCTGCGGAGGGTCGTTTGGGGACCTTGTGGCACGTAGTGCACCAGGTCTCTGTATTCGGCCCTTCAAAAAGTGTGGCTGGTCTTGCACGAAACCTTCACCACTATAATCAAATCTCATGTGCAGGTGTTGGGTTGTCGGTTTCCTGGAAACTGATCTGCTTGACCCTCATACG
>CAHIKZ030001830.1:352500-362500 GCA_903632075.3 Acanthosepion pharaonis | reverse complement strand
TTACATTTTAAATGTCACTACCACATTTGTTTTTGTTCCTATTTATCCTTTTCTTACATTCTTCAAATGTCAAACCTCAAATAAAACATGCATCTGGCTTCATTATGTAAATTCCATGGATTTGTGGTAAAGAAAGGAAAAACTCCATACAAATGGTATCTTACCCATAATAACATCACTGAAATAATAATGATAAAAATAATAATATTTTTTGAAGAAATATGAAAAAAAAAATAGCAGCTTTGAAAATAAATGCAAAAAAATATCCAAATCCATTGGGGCATATTCCAATCTGCTATAAAAAAGATAAATTTATAAGGATAATTTTCAACTGTTTTTTTTTCTTTCTCCTCTTCACCTTTCAAAATAGCAGGCAACAGGTAATGTTTTCTTAATTAGAGATCTTCACCTATGGAACCTGCAGGAATAAAAGTCAAGCATTGTGCTTGAAAAACTCTTCGTACCAATTGACATTCCAGGAAGCAGTATTACGGTAAGTATCCTAAGGAAGTGATATTGTTCTAATTAGATAACAACTTTTGTTATTGCTGCCAGGCAGAAGTCCGGATAGAAATTCTTTATTTCATATTAGCTTTTTTATCTTTTACACATTGGTTTATTTTTACTTATGTAAAAAGATTTGTGTTTCATTCTCGTTTTCACTTCAGATTAGAGATCAAAAAGTAAAGAATTCTTTTAATGCCTATTTTCATGCATAAAGAATTAGAAAAAGGCAAGAAGTGGGACCGAACAGTTTATTAATGTCAGTTCCATTTTTATTGCATAAGTAATTTTCCTTCATTTTTTTTGAAAGGTTTTTGTCAAAATAGTTCTCTGAGGTATTTAGCAATTTATTAAGTTAAACTTTCTCAGTTAATTAACACAAAGAATGAAAACACCAGTGAATAAATAAATTTTAATCCAACTTAAAAAAAAAAAAAAAAACATGTATGAGGATGTATCAATAGTGTTTTCATTTTTTTCTTTTTTGTTACAAGCCTTTAATCCAAAATTTGCTACGTGTACACATATAAAGACGGCAATGCTTACATTAACTATTCCACTCACAAAAAACGAGGGAAATTTTTTTTTTCAGAACAATTTTTGTAGATTAGCATTCATTAGACCTTGGTCTACTCGTAACATCCATTGGAATAATAAAAAAAAAAAAGACATTTAATTTTTTTTAAATATTTTAGAGAGGGAGGGACATGTTCATAATATAAATACAATGTCAAATCAATAACTGGCTTTTTTTTTTAATCATTTCACCCAAACAAGACAATAAAGCCACTAAGATGTAAAGGGTTACTGAGTATTAGAGAATATGAAGGTAAAAATACTATTAAGGAGAAAAAACAATAAAAGAACAAGAATTAAGAAGACAGCTGTCTATATTTCTGAGGTGAGTTATTGTATCTATTTACTGTATTACTTTAATACAGAGTACTAGAGGAAAACAGTAACAACAAATTGTAATATGAGCCCTGGTTAAAAAATGAAACTGAGACATTCAGTTTATAATCCCCAAAATTCATTGGACACATGGCTCAGTGGATAAAAGCTTTGGTTAAAGTAATCCATATGTGACTTGACCCAAAGAGTTGTGAGTTCAATACCTGAACAAAAACATGGAGAGTTGAGTTACTAAAGGGAAATAACTGAAACTGAGATATCCAGAAAAGGCATGGCATGTGAAACTAGAACAATCTACTCCAGTGGATGAAATAAAGGGTTTGGTTCAAAATTCCAATGTATATCACCTGAAGAAAGCTGGAGTGTAAGATGGAGAGTTTGAGTTACTAAAGGGAAATAACTGAAACTGAGATATATCATCTGAAGAAGGCCAGAGCGTACAACAACCGAAACATTGTGAATATGATAATAAAGATGAGGACAACAGTTCAAACAAAGTAAATAGGGTAGATAATTAAGAAGACAGAAGATAACGATTGACATTGCATTTAAATTTTTGAAGATCAAACTTGACTGGGAAGCAAGAAGGTGGAAGGGTCCCCAAGCAAGAAGTGTAATAAAAGAAATTGTTAGTATAGAACATCTGATTATGTCTAACCATTTCAATTTTAAAATGATGAGATGTCACTTCCAATCTAGTACTGCGCTCAAATTCGTAAAGTTGAGATACCAAAGAGGAAAGTTCATTGGAACAATCACCAAGAAAATATTTATAGAAAAGGCAAAGGGAAGCTACATTACAGAGGTAGGAAAATGACTGATGCTAAGATGCTTGTTATCAGCACTTTCATTAGAAACAAAGAAAAGAGTGCTAAACTGTTCTATATTATATACAGAAGAGACTTGAAGCAACAGAAATAATGAGAAAAGAGGGCTTAGAGAATTTTACACTCATGTGACATATTGAAGGCAACAGGTGTAGAGGGAACCAATGAGTAACCGATCAAACATGTTTGAATGGCATAACAGGGAGTGAGAGGAATGGTGAAAAGAAACTTTACTAAGAGCTACAAAGTATAGGAAGCTGTGAAGAGCCATGATCCTCACATCCTGAAAGGACACAACATATAAGAAAGGAATACTGTCTGTAACAATAAAATGTGCACCTGTGCCATCAAAAATAGCTTGTTAGAAAGTTTTAAACGTGAGATGCAATGAAATGAAAGTCTTGAAAGAATGTATTGAGATTCAATAAAATGGAAATAAAGAATTCACAACTAAAATAGAAGCCAATGAACAGTTTAATTAACCTGTTCTCTTTATAATTTTTTTTGATGCTCAATGATATCTATGATTCATTGATTACTCCTGGTATTATATAAATCATTTTTTGTTAAAAATTTTGTGTTTAATATAACAGTGAAATGGAAATATCTTAAATAGCAACATAATGACAAAGACAGCAATAATAAAGTGTATTTCAAGACCAAGTTGAAGCAAGATGATCACTTATTAAACAAAGGTATCTGAGTGCCTCACATGAAAGGCTTGGACAAATAAGACTGCAATCTAAGAAATGTAGGAGTAGAGGAACTGATTGATTAAATGGCTCATTCTGCATGGAAACTAATTTTGTCTGGATGCAGATCAATATTTTGTTTGTATAGATTATTAAAAGGTATCTGAGTGCTTCACATGATAGGCTTGGACAAATAAAACTGCAATCTAAGAAATGGAGGAGTAAAGGAACCGATTCAACATGATGAAGTGAAAATCTTGAAACAATGTATTGAGATTTAATAAAGAGGAGATAAGGAATTCACAACTAAAATAAAGGTCAGTAAACAGTTTAATTAATCTGTTCCTTTTATTTTTTTTTTTTTAGATATTTTTACGCAGTTGAAATTTCTAGGGTACATAATGAGGAAAGTGAGCTTGGAGAATTTCAAATTTGTTCCTGTTTCTTAATACTTTGTTTAGCTTTCCTTTCTGCTTGCTTTTGTTTACTACTCTTTGTAGGAGTTCTTTTAGCTTCCTTTCTGTATCTGCTATCAACACTGTGTTATCTGCATATCTATGTTATTAAGATAGTGACCGCCAATAATGAATCCTGTTAGGTTATCTGATTCTCTCAGGATCACCTCATTTCTATAAGATGAAACATAGGTATTTAGTCCTTTCTTCTCATGGACTATTCTTTTGCTGACCCTATAGATTCTGTCTTCTGACAATTGAGGATTAGTCCTTTTATCTCACTTTCCTTTACAATCTTCTAAAGTTTACTTACTGTGTCTACTATCAACACTGTGTAATCTGTATATCTTTTGTTGTTAAGATTGTGGCTGCCAATAATGAATCCTGGTAGGGGTTCTAATTCTCTCAGAATTGCCTCGATAAGCTTAATCCAAGGATGCCACACTGTGCCACACTTAATATATTCATGCAGCCCACTGCACCCTAAAATCTTTAGGCATATTTTCATTTACTTTAGTAATGTATGTCAAGAAAATTATTCTCAGATTGTGCTAGTAGGTCCACTTCCTCATTACACTAAAAGAGGAAGGAGGCAAAAGCCTTTGCCAAGACACACCAGCTGGTGCATGGGGCAAGAGCCAAAGCTAGATAAAAATTATTTAGCTTACATTTTTTTGGCTCTGGGTTATGTGATGCAGTCCTCAGGCACCTGCTTGAACCTCTCACATTATACTGACCTCATGTCAACTACTAATAGTGTAACGGATAAATAAAAGGATACACTTTGATGTTGTAATGACGTATTTATTTGGTGACAAATTTGAATTAACCAATGAAAAAATTTGTGGTCTGTCATTTTGATTGTTTCATTTTTCCAAAATTTTACTGTTTGATGAATAATGACTGTTTTATTTCTTAACATTTTTTACAATGTCATGGGATAGTGACTTTGAACCCATGCAGAGTGATTTGGAAAAAGTAGAATTGGTGTCCAGTTGTGCCGTTAGTGATAAAGAATGGAAACCAGGCAGATGAAAAAGATCTATTTTTCCTCTTTTTAAAAAGAGTGTCCATCACTTTTAGTGACTCAAAGCTAGGCCTAATGCTAAGTGGAAGGGGCTAATTTAAATTTATTCTTTGTTTCTAATTTCAGGTATAGGTCTATTTATATATTTCTTTTGCTAATGTAATTATTTAAATACTTTCAACACATTCCAATTATATTCATAATTATTTAGTTAACTTTAAATTTACATTTTTAATAACCCAGCATTTGGTCATGGCATCTAATACTAAGAAAAGAAAAATAACAGAAGAGAGAAAATTCAGTATTCTATGGACAGAAAAATATTTCATAATTGAAACATGCAGTAATATTATCTGCTTCATTTGTCTTGCTAAAATTGCTGTATGCAAGGAATATAATATCAAGCATTAATATGCTGTCAAGTATGAGTCGGAATATAATAAATTAAATGAAGAAAGAAGAAAAATGAA
Source organism: Acanthosepion pharaonis (assembly GCA_903632075.3). Classification (NCBI taxonomy): domain Eukaryota; kingdom Metazoa; phylum Mollusca; class Cephalopoda; order Sepiida; family Sepiidae; genus Acanthosepion; species Acanthosepion pharaonis. Next base: position 357,613 of record CAHIKZ030001830.1, on the reverse strand, counting down.
AATAGATGAACTAAAGAAGCATTTTGGTTCTCAAGAAAACATTCTCAAACAATCTGTTCTTAAAACTGATACATGTACAAAAGTTAACTATTTAATCGTCCACTGCAAGGAATGTTGTTTAGATTATTAAAAGGTATCTGAGTGCCTCACATGATAGGCTTGGACAAATAAAACTGCAATCTAAGAAACAGAGGAGTAAAGAAATCAGGAAATTTTTCTCCCTGGAACTGATCCTTCAAATCTACAAATCAACCATTCACCCTTGCATGGAGTATTGCTGCCATATATGGTCTGGAGCCCCTTCTGTTTGCCTCTAGGTTCTTGATAAGATCCATCTCATCTGCCTATGCCTCTCTGTCTTATTTTACAAATACTTTCATGGTAATTGCTCTGATGAGCTGCATTAATGGTTCCCAGACTTCACAAATTCAAGGTCCTACAAGGGCTGGCATCTAGGCAAAAACACCCCTTCACTGTTGAAACTGTTAAATGTAGCTGCCTCTTCTAAAAATAGCTTCATGTCTCGCACATCTCGCCTGTGGAACTCCCTTCCCTACCCCTGTTTCCCTGACAGCTTTAATCTCCAACTATTCAAATGTAATGTCAATCGACATCTCCAGTTGCCTTGATCTATCCACTATACTTCTCCTCATCCTCTCCTCTATCATTCCTACCTGCTCTCACTCCAAATTCTCTGTAACCCCTTGCTTGCTAGTGGCTTACCACCTTGCTAGGGGTGAAATGCTTTAAAAAAAAATAGCTGAAAAATTGGCTCGGAAGGGAAAGCCACTGATTGATGATGAATTAATAAAAGAATATATTGTAATTGCTTTTAATGAATGCAGTTCCAAGAAAGTGAACTTATTCAATGAAACAAGTCTCTCACATCAGACAATTGGTAGAAGAATTGATGACGTAGCTGATTCTATTCTGAGTACATTGCAGACCAAATTATCTATTTATCATTGAACAAAGTACCAATCAAAGTGACACTGCAAAATTAGTTATTTTCATCAGAGGAATTGATGTTAATTTTAATTGAAGAAATGTTGAACTTATGTTATATGAAGTTTACAACAACTGGTAGGGACATACTTGAACTTGTTAATTTATCAATTGAAAAGTTCAATATTGATAGAAATAAAATTTTTTTGATTACAAGTGATCGTGATCCTGGTGATTGGTAAAAATAATGGATTTATTACTTTACTCAAAGAATCATTTGATCATTATATATTCAACTACTATTGCTCAATTCCTCAATGGCAATTATATGCTCAAAACTTAAATATGAATCAGTTGATGACAGATATTATGAAAGCTGTGAATTTTGTCAGATCTCAGGTCTCAGATCTTGAACCAGTGTGTGTTCAAAATATACTTGGAAGAAGTTAGCATTAGGTATGAAGATGTTATTTATTTCTCAAAGATCAGATAGCTCAGTAAAGCAGCAACTCTGGAAAGATTTCAATTATTGTTACCTGAAATAAAAAAGTTCATGCAAAGCAAGAAACAAAATGCATATTTTTTTTTTTTAGAAAACAAAGAATGGTTGAATGGTCTTTCCTTCTTAGTAGATATCACTGAAATGTTGTCTAAACTTAATTTGCATGGGTAAATTGTTGCCAATTTATATTTTTAATTGCACGCATCATGTGCATTGTTTGTTATTGATTTTGTTGACTGCACAGTATTGTAGGGTCACCATCTGTGAGAAAAAGAGCACATTAATGCAATTCATTTAGCTAGAAATTTTACACCACCTGCACATCCAAGCTCTTGTCATCATAGATTCATGAATTGCATTACAGATACAAAAAAAAATATCTAAATTGTTACATCACTTGAGGACATTCAGCTGCAAAAGCAACTAAAATAGGTAGAACATGTAACTTGAAGAGAAAATAATGACATATGTTGACATTCCACACCACTTCAAACAAAAGTTAGGAAGGAAACCTCCATCAAAACTGGAAAGGATAATAACAGTGAAACCTACTTCTTTTATCATTTCATACCAAGCAAGGTAATAATGCCGCTAAGACACAAAGAGATTACTGAGAGCGAAAGAGAATGAGAAGACTTTAGTGAGGAGAAAGGACAATAAAAGAACAGAAATTTTAGGAAGACAGATAATGGCGATTAGTGTTGCATTCAAATTTTTGAAGATTGTAGGTGGTAGTGAAGCAAAAAATTGGAAGGGTGTTCCACAGGTGAGAAGTGCAAGAATCTTCATCTTTTTGATAACACTGGATCTCAATATACAATGTGCAATGGATAAATTGTCTTATCAAAAATGAAAATAACACTGAAATCTCAGTTTGACAGATATATTTACCAAAATTACACAAAAATATCTTGAAATACTGAAGAGTAAATTTATTCAATAAAATTGCCATTGGTTTCAACCATTGCCTTCAGAATCTCCTGCAACTCTTCTGGACGTCTTCTTTAAGTTTGTGAATGCTGCCATAATACTTGCTTTCAGTTCATCTTTGGTGTTACAAGGAGTTTTGTTAGTGTCTCATCACTCAACTGCACCCCAGACATAATAATCAAGGAGGTCGCAGCCTGAGGAGCTAGGTGACTAGATATAAGGGGTGATATGGTTACAGAAATTGCTTGATGGGCATGACTGGGTTCTCCTGCTTGTGTGGCATGGTGCATAGTCATGTAGCCACACATAGGGTCTTCCAGCAGACATCCTCTTGACCCAGGGTAGCACTACCATCTGAAGGCACCTGATATAAGCTTCTGTGTTGAGTGTGAGGCCCTCACCAACAGATTTTGGAGTTCTTTTCTTATCAAAATAATCAGTACCTTTGTAATCACCATTAGACTCATCCAACTCTTTCTGAATCCTAAGCACTGTTTTCAGATTGACACCCAAACACACTGAAATGTTCATACTGGAGATTCTGGCATGAATGCCAAGCAGTATAGCATGCCATTTCAAAATTTCTGGTGGAGTGAATTGCATCATGGGGCTCTTTTTATCACAGATGGTGCCCAACTGACCCTGATTTTTGCCAACTATGCAGTTGGCAAAAATCAAAAGCAAACAATATGCATGCCCGAAATTAAAAATATAAAGTTGCAACAATTTACTCATCGCAACCCTGTAAATATGAAGAGGAGGAAAACATTGAAAATACTTTTAAGCTCCTTCAATACCTTAATTGTTTCATATTCAATGTAAAAAAAAAAAAGGCTTATAAAATATTTCCAAACAGATGAGTGAACCATTCTGACAAGCCCAACAAATAAAAATATATCAGGTTATCCCATAAGTTCTGTCTGGATTTTGAATAAAGAAAACAAGTGACCAAATATTACATTTAATTACAGATTCAATCAACAATGTATTTTCCCTGATTATCTATGACTTCCTTCCATCTATTAACAAGCTTACTAATTCCATTACTGTAAAATTATTTTGGCTTTGATTCGAAGAACTCACAAATGTCAGTTTTAACCTCTTCCTGTGTTACAAAAAAGCTGTTTCTTCCAAATGATTCTGTAAGCTACGAAAACAAATGGTAGTCTGAAGGAGCAAAATCGGGAGAATAAGGTGGATGAGGAATTTTCTCCCAACCAAGTTCTTTGATCTTTTTCTGACGTGATTCTTGCTGTGTGGGGTCGCACATTGTCCTGATGAAACATCACCTCTTTTCGATTCACTAGAGCAGGTCTTTTTTTTTTCAAAAGCTTGGTTCAAACGCTCTAATTGCTGACAGTATATTTGAGCATTAATTGTTGCATTAGGTGGTAAGAATTCAAAGTAGATTATTCCTTGGCGATCCCACCAGATTGAAAGAAGAACCTTTTGCCCATGAAGTTCCCTTCTTGGCTGTGGCTGGGGTCCTTCTCCTTTACCAAGCCACTGTCTACGATGCTTAACATTTCAATAAAAGATTCATTTTTTGTCGCCAGTCACAAGTCTATCCAAAAAAGGCGAAACAAGTTGGCGAGAATGGAGAGAAGAGCAGATGTCAACTTGGGATTTGAGGTTGTTTTCAGGCAATTCATGAGGCACCCATTTTCCAAGTTTAGGAACTTTTCCAAGTTGTTGAAGATGATGATGAACAGTTGTATGGTTTGAACTGAGAACCACTGCCAATTCCTCAACTGATAAAGCAGGGTTTTCTTCAAGGGCTGCTTCAAGAAGCTTTTCATCAAACTCAACTGGACGTCCGGTTCGATCTTCATCTTCAAGGGTGAAATCTCCACCTCCGAATTTTGCAAATCATCTTCTGCAAGTTCTTTCATTCACACAATCCTCTCCATAAACTGAGTGAATGTTTCTAGCCGCTTCAGCTGCTGAGTTTCCTTTCTTGAACTCATAAAGCATTATGTGCCTCAAATGATTCTTGGGTACTTCCATGTTAGCAGGGTTTTAATCAAACAAAATTTAATTTTATTCTTCTCTGAAATAAAATTTGATCAGTTTAAATGCATCTAAACATAAAAATAATGTTCAGCTCCATTAGACATTATAAAATACTCTTTAAATTTTGTTCATTTTAACAAAAAGTTCAAATTTGGACAGAACTTATGGGATGACTTGATATTATTCTACCCACCAACTCTATCACAACTACAGCTGAAAAAAATTAATCTAAGCTTATCACAAAATTCAGAACTATGTCTAAAACAATAAAAAAAAAAACAAATGCAAAAAACAATAAGAAAAAACTTGAAGGAGGAATTTATTCTATTACTTGTAATAAATGCCACAAGGAATACATAGGAGAAACCTCAGGGAATTTAAATAACAGATTATATGAACACAAAAACACACTCAGTGTATTAGCTGTTCACCATAATGAGCCTGGTCATAATTTTGATTTAATAAGTTCGACTCCAATTAAAAGAGAAAATAATTTACTAAGATGAAAATGTATAGAAAGTGTTTAGTCTGATGAAGTCCTAAAGGACAAAATGTGCCACACAAAACGTTTTCCACTTTATCATAGATTTCCCTAAAATCTTGATGCAAAACACAACAGTTTTTTACAGTAAGTGGAGTTAAAGTCTAAAGCAGAGATGGAAAGTATAAGTTCTTCAGGACAAGGCAATTGTATAACATTGTCCAACACTGGTAAATGACTTA
>CAHIKZ030001830.1:290000-347500 GCA_903632075.3 Acanthosepion pharaonis | reverse complement strand
TGACACAGAATGAAGATGAGTCGGTGACACATTTTATCGCTAGATTACATGGCCAAGCTATATTTTGCGAGTTCAACAGCAAATGTCCAAATGAACAAACTTGAGAGCAGCAAGTGGACTACTCAGAAGACATGGTCGCCAGGCAGATGATAGCAGGGCTCACCAATCCAGAGCACCAAAGTAGGATATTGGCAGAGGCAGCCTCCCTCATCACCTTGGAGCAGAAATTCAACTGATTGGTTTGCCTCAAGATGACAGACAAGTCAACCCCTCACTTCCACGATGCTACACACCCTCTTGCATCATCCAATGTGCAAAGGTCGGACCAGAAATGGCCACCTCAGGAGACCGAGACCCAGTCAACCATGCGATACATCAAACACTGCAGCAGATGTGGGAAGACTTCACACCCAGTGGGGTCACTGAACCAGAAGGATTGTCCTGTGATTAAACTGAAATGCCGATTCTGTGGAATGACGGGGCATGTGAAAAAGGTGTGTTGGATTCTTGCGAAATCCAAAGCAGACGCCACAAGCAGAACACTAAAAAGTGAGGAGTCATTTATGTTTACCCACAGTAATCCAAAGGGTCAATTCTGCTGCAAGAGCCACAGGGACAACAGTATGTGGTCAACAAATGTGCCCCACCTCAAGTGGAATGGGAAATGGTTTCAAAGGAGCTCTCCAGAGCTACCCCACTCAGTGGAAGTAGAAGTAACCATGATGCCTGGAGTTCATGCAACCTTCGGATGGGTACCAAAGAAACCAGTAAGTCTCTGCACTCATCCCATCCTCGCCTTCATGGATACAGGGGCCCAGACTTGTTCAGCTGGGCCCAAGATTCAGAAACTCCTTGGGTACCCAGATAGATATCTGGCATCAACCACCCACCGGATATGAGGCATAACTAATAACTGGTTACACATCAAGAGGCACATGTGAAATGAACAGTTCTACAACCAGCATTGCCACCCATTCCAGGAATTTCAAGTCAGTGACTTGATCCAGAACCAGGATGGTAAATACCCCATCAATGGACAAAGATAGGGAGGGTCATAGAGACACATGGTAACCGACAGTACAAGATGTGAGTGGATGGAAGCGGTCGGATAATGCTATGCAACCATCAATCTCTCCACAGAATCTACCTGGTTGTGGATGGCTTGCCTCACGCCACACAGGGAACCTCAGATCTGTCTACAAATCCAGAGCCCCCATGGATATTGAACAGGATATCAATATCACGACACCAAGCCAACCCAACGAAATAGAAATGAAAACAGACGACACCACAGGTGTTGTGGAAAGCAACACAGGAGGGTATATATAGCCAGTCAGTCCCCCACTGTTAAGACAACCCACATGTCGCAGAAAACAAGCACCAAGAAGTCTGTCCCCACAAATACGGAGAAAATCGCATGGATTCTCGGAGGCATCCTAAGATGACCACATTAATTCATCCTGTGGTCACGGGGGGGAAGGTCATGTATAGATGTTAATAGAGTTATCTGCCCTTGGTATGTTTAAATGCATGAGAGGAGGAGGAGGCAGCCATTTGCTTTTTCAGTATTGCTCAGAAGCATGTGCAGCGGACATCTTCTGCCGGACACATATAAGTATAACAATCAACAACAAATAATAGAGTAATCAATAATGAGTAAAAAGAATTATCAGGCAACACTATAAAATAGCTACAAAAGTTTATTCAGCTCCACAATTATTTCTACCCAATAGTCTCTAGAATAACTTGAAATATAACTGTTGCCATCCACCCAATAGCCATTAGAATAATATATAGACCTACACATAATACACCACTGACCAGCATATATAAATAGTCAAGCCAAAACATAACAAACATGGCCTGAAGTTTGCTTTTAAGCATGAAACAGATTATTGCTACTGGGTGTTGACCTCAATGTACACTTTTCTATTTATATACAATCTATTCCTGATATTGTACACCTTAACCTATAAGTATAGCAAAAAACTATATTTTTTATCATATATATATATATATATATATATATATATATATATATGCATGTGTAGAGAGAGAGAGGGAGATAAATACATAGATATGGTTAATTTTCTAAGATAATAGATTTTATTTATCAATCCGACATATTTTTATCAGCTTAAATGTTATTTTTATTGGATACTCATATTTGAGTAGATACTTCATTTATTTATTAAACAGTAGATTTATTTATTTTTATCTAATAGCCTGAATATCTGGATAATCTTATTAAGGAAAAATATTTGTTGTGTTTAAAGTGATATATATATATATATATATATATATATATATATGTTTGTGTGTGTGTATGCAGAAGATAGTGACTGGTGTTGCATTCAAATCTTTGAAGATTGTAGGTGGCAGGGAAATAAGAAATCAGGAGTTCCCCAAGTGAGAAGTGCTTCAAAAGAAGAGACAGCTACAACTATCTAGTTCAACAGTAAAATAGCGAGACCTAGTTGCCAATCTAGTAGCATGCTTAAATTCATGCAGTCAAGGCACCAATGAGGAGAGCTCATCAAAACTGTTGCCATGAAAATATTTGTAGAAAAGACAGAGCAAACCCATGTCACAGAGGTGAGAAAGTGACTGAAATTGAGATGCCAGGTCAGGATCGATTATATTACAGACCCTTTTTTGGATTTTGCCAAGAATCTAAAGGTATATAGTAGGAGCACAAAGCTAGATATGGCAACAATATTCAATGAATGGACGAATGGTAGTGTTATAAATGTGCAAGATGGATTCTGACAAAAAAGTATTTTCTGGCATGTTATATTACGTGCTAATAGGAATACAGTGTGGGGGAAATAAATATTCGTACACATGAAAAATTGTATTTTTATAAATGTAAAAGCCTTAACTAAAACAAATTTTGATACATTTTATGTGTAAAGATACATTTTATTAAAATATAGTAATAAACTTAATTCTTATTCTAACAAATTAATGCATTTTTTCATTTTAACTGATGAAAAAAGTATTCATATAAAACAAAAAAAAGCATATTAACTTAATTTAATACTTTGTGGAATATCCTTTATTGAGTTCAACAGCTACCAGTCTATTCCTGTACATCTCAACTAATGATTTGCACACATTGAGTGGTACTTTGTCCCATTCTTCTTGGCATATTGTCTTCAAATTCTTGATATTTGTTGATGCTCTTTTCCCAATTTGAATTTTCAAATATCGCCATAAATTCTCGATTGGGTTCAAGTCTGGGGACTGACTTGGCCATTGCAAGACATCAACGTTACTTTCAGCTAACCATTTCCTTGTAGATATAGCGGTATGCTTAGGATCATTATCCAGTTGGAAAACCCAGTCAGGAGGTAGCCGAAGTCTCTCAACAGAACGCATTAAATTGTCTTGCAGGATTTTCTGGTATCTTTCGGCATTCATCTTGCCATCTATTATTGATATTCTGCCAACACCTTTTGCAGAAAAACAGCCCCAGATCATGATACTGCCACCACCAAACTTTACAGTCGGCAACGTGTTCTTTGGTAAGTAGGCTTCACTGTCCTTCCTCCACACATGATTTCGATAATTATGACCAAACAACTTTATTTTAGTTTCATCTGTCCATAGTACTTTTTCCCAAAATGAATATTCTTTATCCTTATGCTCTCTAACAAATTTTAGCCTAGCATCTCTGTGTCATTTCAAGAGGAGTGGAGTCTTCCTTGGGATGCGTGATTTCAGAATGTTTTTGTGTAGTTCATTACTTATTATACACTTGGTTACTTTAATCCCTAATGCACGCAAATGTTCCTGCAGCTTTTCTCGAATAACCTGTGGATTTTGTTGGATCTGGCATCCTAATATCCTTGCTGATCTTAGAGAAATCTTCCTCGGAGCACCTGTTCATCTTTGATTTTCAATGCTGTTACGAGTTTTAAACCTTGCAATGAACGAAGCAATTGTAGTAAAAGGAATATTCAGGTTGTTAGAGATCATTCTGTAACTGTTCCCATCTTTCCAAAGAGACAAAATGTGTTGTTTTTGTAAAATAGTCAATTCTTTACCTTTAGGCATTATTAGAACCTTCTTGTAAGACTAGAAATTGCAGAATGCTCTGATAATGGCTAATAGCATTAACTATAATTACTGATAACATTACTGGAACATTCTAGAATATACTTTTTTCATAATTAATTGATTATTTTATTCTAATAATTGATTTGTACAAATACTTTTTTCACCAGTTAGAATTTAAAAAATGCATTAATTTCTGTTAGAATAAGAATTAATTAAGTTTATTATTATTTTTTTAATAGTATGTATCTTTATACATAAAATGTGCCGAGATTTGTTTTTATTTAAGGCTTTTACATTTATAAAAATACAATTTTTCAAGGAATTTTACATTTAAAAAAAAGTAAAAAATAAGGTTTATTGTAAAAACCAGAACAATTTCAATAAAAAGTAACAGTTATGTAAAGCTCATTTCAATCCAGTATGCACAACATAATAAAAACACACACATATATATATAAACACACACATATATATGTCACACACCCATATATAAACACACCCACACGTAAATAGAAAAGAAAAAAGAACAAAAATATTTGTGTATATATTCAATTGATATCGGATCAATTGGTAAATGTATTCACTCATGGGGGTTACATGTTATTCCATTACATCATGGCATGACACAGTGAGCCATCTTTCCCAACAGTAGACAGACCTAGCAATTGATTCAATATAATCACTCTATTTCATGTCGGTAGGAGTCCAAGAAGGTACAAATAGTTGCTCTCCTGGAAGTTACAATTAGCCATACTGATGGCAGGCAGAAAAGGTTCTCTATGGTGACTGAATATAAACAATTTTGTTTTGGAGGCATTTCTGAGCCATTCCTTACAACAGTTAACTATTGATTAGAGACTCTTTTTGAGAACAGGTGCCAATTTTACTTTGTTGGACCTGCTCCTCAGACAGGAGTAAATAGTCTCATCAGTATAAATGACTCACACATCAGCAGAAAGATCCTTGATGAAGGTACAAAACAATGTAGCTCCAAGGATAGATCTCTATAGACCACTGTCCAATTTAACATGATCTTCATTACAATATTTGTCAGGAATGAATGGTTTAAGCCAAATTCTCTTTCGGAGACACTGCTTGTAGAGAAGGCCAGCAAGCCAAACCCTGTTGAACGCCTTTGAGATATCTAAAGGTCACAGCTTAAGCTTAATCAGTCTTGTCTCAAGCCTGATAGACAAAATCGGTAATAGCAGTTAACACAGTTTGCAATATAAGTGGAGAGATGGAGGCCATATTGTTTATCCAAAAGGAGGCTGTATGAAGTCATACATAGAAATAATTTCAACCAAAACTTTGATCTAAAGAATACTAGACTTTTTAAAAAAGGAAGTAATTTACTTCACTGCTAAATTTTTCAGAATAGCTTTATCAAATCTAACCAAAATACAGAATGCGATGGATAAATTTCATCTAAAGTAAGCAAAAATGAAAATAACGCTGTCATCTCATTTTAGCAGATATATTTGTGTATTTTGGTAAACATAAGTTGAAATATTAAAGAGTAAATTTATTCAATAAAATTAACATTGTCTTCAACCATGGCCTCCAGACAACTTTGGAATCGCATGCAACTCTTCTTGATAGTCTCATTATTGGTGTTACAAGGAGTTTTGTTGGTTTCTAATTCAACTGTGCACCCCACACATAATAATCAAAAGGGTTGCAGTCTGAGGTGTTAGGTGGCTAGATGTAAGGGTGTAGTTGCAGAAATTGTCTGACAGCCATGACTGGGTTCTCCTGCTTGTTTGGCATGGTGCAGACTCCTGTTGCCAGATACAGGGCCTCCAGCAGCCAACCTCTTGACCCAGGGTAGCACTACTTTCTCAAGCCTCTTGTAGGCTTCCATGTTGAGTCTGAGGTACTGTGGGAAGATGAATGGAGGCATAACATCAATCACTTTTTCCTTTTTCACTCTGGGACAGTAAGATGTGGGTCAAACAAGAAAAACACTTTTCCACTGGGGAATGCATGTACACACCTTTCATTTCCTTTTCTCTGGGACTTTCTCCTACATCAAACTTCACACACACAAACACTCACTAGTTTAAAGGTTTTCATTCATTGATTATGTCGTGTATGGTCAACCATACTTGCAGCTGGAAACAACAAAAAAAAAAAAAAAAAGAATGGACTGTCTGAAATGCTCTGTCACATGAAACAATATTCTATTGTCTATACCCTTGTTTTGTAAATATGTAATTATCATTTGTTTATATATAGATATAGTTTTGTTGGTACTATGTTCATTTATTAATCGGACTCACATTCCTAGTCTAACATTTTTGTTGTGGGATAAATATACCAGGAGATGTTTTCTTTCCCAACAAAAACACTTGACCAGCATACTCCCACAAGATGAACAGACTTAAATACATTGATAGAGAGGAACAGACTTAGATACTTTGTTAGAGATGAATAGACAGACAGATATGAACAAATTTCGATAGACATATATGAAAAGACTGATAGATATAAACAATCTTATATATATATATATATATATATATATATATATATATAAGCAAATATATGGATATAAATCCGACAGTATGAAAGAAAAATACAGAAAAAAAAAATTCTGAATATGCATTATTAATGTTAAAATAAAAAAACGTCAACGTTTTTCTATCTGTTTGAATTAGTTGGGCCATCTTCCATGGACTTTTGTGTTAAATTGTTATAAGTTATAATGTTAATTATGTTTAAATGAAAATGTCCATGAAGATGGTCTTAAATAGACCAACGTCCGACGTCGATTTTATTTTAACATTAATAATGCATATTCAGAATTTTGTTTTTTTCTGTATTTTTCTTTTATATATATATATATATATATATATATATATGCAAGGTTCATTAAATATGACAGACAAGGTGCTTTGATTAAGTTTTTTATATAATTTCTTATATGATCTTATAATTTTTTCTTTTCAGTAGATAAATTATACAAAAACTGTCCAAATGTTTTATTTTTCCGAGTGATTTTGCCTATACATTTAGCCATTTTCAAGGATGCAATATATTTACTGTTAACTGGAAATGTATAGTAGTATGTTGTGTTTTGAAAATAAAACATTCTATAATACTAAATACATTGACAATTTTGGTAAAAAAAAGAACACTTAGAATCAGGAAAGATTTCTTGGAGGAATGAGGCTTTGGAAAAATTTGACCCTCACAGGGCATATCGAGGGCAAAAAAAAATAGGGAATGGAAGTGAGCCACCTGAATGATGAATGACACTTGCAACAATACATTTACAGTTAACAGTAAATATATTCACCACAAAATCTTCATCTAAGTCAACAATTTACTTTCCAGCAAGATAAGGATCCCAAACATACATCTAAATCAGTGATTGCATGGCTTCAGAAAAAGAAGATTACGGTTCTGCCATTGCCTTCAATGAGTCCTCACTTGAATCCTATTGAAAATCTATGGCAAGAATTGAAAGTTCAAATAAATCATCAGTCACTAAAATCCTTCTGGAATTAGAACATGTAACCACTGAAGAATGGAAGAAAATCCCAGAAAAGACTTGTTCAAATGTCATCAAAAACTTCAGAAAATGATTGCAGCAAGTTATAAAGATGAGAGGCCATGCTATTGACTATTAATATTAGGAAAATTGTTCAATTTTTTCTATTTTTCTTACTGTACTAATAATTTTGTCTAAATTTGCATAATTCGCCTGTCAAATTTGTTGTATTTAACCTATTGTTCTGAAAATTGAGTTTTATATTCCTTTTTTATGGTTATTGACATATAAAATAATCTGGCATAATACAGGCATCAAACTCTGAGAAATGGATAAAAATATTCAACATTGATAGGTGTACAAATAATTTTGTCATTGCCTGTATATATGGACTGATAGATTAGATAGCATATTGAGATAGGTAAATAGAAAGCATGACAGAGAGAATGAAATATGCCTACATAGCTTTATAGTAGATAAATCAATGTGAAAACACAATCATTTATAGATTATATATTAGATATATATATGAACAGACTAAAATAGATATATCAATATGAAGACTTAGATGGATATGAACAGACTAAAATAGATATATCAATATGAAGACTTAGATGGATATGAACAGACTAAAATGGATAGATATATGTAGACTTAGATGGATATGAACAGACTAAAATGGATAGATATATGTAGACTTAGATGGATATGAACAGACTAAAATGGATAGATATATGTAGACTTAGATGGATATGAACAGACTAAAATGGATAGATATATGTAGACTTAGATGGATATGAACAGACTAAAATAGACAGATATGATATGATAGGTGGATAAGAACAGATTTAGATACATTGATAGAGAGGAACAGATACACTGAATAGACTTAGATATGAACAGACTAAGACAGATAGATATGAGTCGACTTATATAAATAGATAGACATAAACAGACCTAGTTATAGATATAAACAGACCTACATATATTGATAGATATAAACAGATTGTGATATACTGATAGATATGAACTAATAGAAATAAATAGAATACTGAGAGAAAATGAACAGAATATAAAACTAGATAGATATGAACTAATAGATTAGATAGCATAATGAGATTGGTAAATAGAATGACGGACAAAATAAAAGAAGCCCTCATAGGTTTATAGATAAATAAATGTAATCACACAAACATATATAAACTGATAGAAATAAGTAAATGTTAGCATACAGAAATAGATAGATAGATGGACAGACAAACAGTGGTACCAACCAACTGGCAGATATATTTTAACTGGATTACTTTTGTATTGTGATTACCTTCTTCTTTCCTGCTAATTAGTTCTCACAATAATATGCCTTGGAGACTTCAGACAGACCATAACTTCTCTGATAATATTCCATATTTCTGCAATTATATTTTGCATCCTATTTTTTCATATTTGTGCATCATTTCCTAATTTTATACCTGCAAATATGTATATATATATATATTTCTACATATTAATTGAATGTTTGTACAGGTGTTTTACAAGCTGGTCATGAACAAGACCAGGTGAGAGAATGAACCAGTTGTGAGGTCTGCCTACCCAGATTTTCAGAGGGAATATAAAATCCAATATGTCCACAAATACAACACAATTTTTATGCAATGCATGACATGATCTTTATAGTAAAGGAAGAAGGCATATGATAAAGACAGAAGGAATATCATGCTGTCTGATAACAGTCCAAATAATGTAAATGATGCAAGTAATCATAATATCTCATCTCAGAGATATAGACAGAATTCCTCTCTTAAGTGACACCCATTTACCAAAAGACAAGATAATTGATCAATTAGAATGTTTCTCTACATGTGTACTATTTATTTAACTTATGTTCAGGGTAATTGTTCTGTGAGGTTTTCTCTTTGGTACTTAGACTTTATTAATTTAAGTGCAGAGGTGACTTGAAGCAACAGAAATGTGGTTCTACAGAAGGATGCTGAGAATACCATGGACTGAATATGTGAGCAACAACAAAGTTCTAGAGACAATGATAAAAAAGACACTTATACTTAACATCAGGAAGTGACAATTGAAATTACTGTTGTACATAATGGAGATAGAGGGATTGGAAAAACTGATACTCACAGGGCAGATTGAAGGTAAGATAACCAGAGGAAAGCAACACACAAACTACCCTACCAGCTTGAGTGAATAGATGGCAGAGCAAGATTTTGGAGAGCTACAAAGGATAGAAAATTGTGGAGAGCCATTATTGGCAATATCCTGATGGGACAAGGTACATACAAGAAGTCTAAAATAAAGGTCTAAATTCCAAACCATGTAGAGGGCAATAGGAAACCATTCTATTATCTTTCCCAAGAATATGTGGGAATTAACAGGTAATAAAGAAAAAGAAACTGTGGAGTTTCATGATCCCTTATGTCACTGAATTGACATTGCATTCAAAAAAAGAAGTGTGACATAAATTATTTGGCAACAAGGTCTTGTCATCTTACAGTTGAAAAGGTTTGATGTAACCATAAGTTCTATGCTGTTTCTTCTCTCGCACTTCTCACTTGTGGAACTCTCTTCTGACTTCTTGCTTTCTATTCAACTTTGATCTTAAAAATTTAAATGCAATGTCAATCATTATCTTCTTGTCTTCTTAATCCATGATCTTTTATTTTTTTTATCTTTCCTTAATAATGTTTTCTTTTCCTTATATTTTCTCAGTCAGTAACCCCTTGCATTTTAGTGGGTTTTTTGCCTTGCATGGGGTGAAACGATTAAAAAAATAAATAAATCCACCTGTATAAAAGATGACAAGAAGCTTTTATTGTTATCTCTCCTTAATAATCCCCACCAAACGCCATTTTCTCTAACACCCAGAAACCCTGTTCAAAAATTGATATGGCAGCTCTATTCCACAACAAAATAAACAAATTGCAAATCCAGATTTGAAGACCTTGGAGTGGAAAGAAATGTTGAAATCATGAATCGCCATTCCAATGTCACAAATCCCAATACATGTAAACGATACGAAATCCAACACATGAGGGGCATTTGAATTCATAAATAATATTTTGCTGGTGTTATTTTTGATGCAGTTAGCTGTTTTATATATATATATATATAGAGAGAGAGAGAGAATGAAAAACTGGACTCTCCACCTTCTAGGAGAATGAAAACTCTGAATTCAAACCTGTTGGTTATGGAGCAAGCAAATCTACCCCTTCCAAAAGAAAACTTACTTGTTATAAAAACCACGGCCACAGTACCTTGCATGGTAAGGCTGTGGCCCTGTACCCCATTGGGAAATACACATATGTAAGTAGCTTCATTTTTTTTTTTTCTAGGACTTCTAATCATCAGTATTTACATTAGTCGGACTATTGTCCTCATCTTTGTCGCCATATTTGTCACAACGTTTCGGCCGTTGTACACTCCGGCCTTCTTCAGGTGGTTGGAATTTCAAACTGAACCCTTTATTTCGATCACTGGGGTAGACTGTTCTAGTTCCACGTGCCATGTTTGATGGATGTCAGTTATCAGTTATCTCCTGCTAATTTTCCCTCTGAAAGTTCTCCACTGCCTTAACCAGATATGGAACTCACCTTCGTCCTTGAGGACACATGGCTCAGTGGATAAAGGCGTTGGTTAGATCCAGTGACAGACCCAAAGAATATCATTGTCTTTGTCACTCGCAACAATTGGTTTTAATTGTTTCTTTGTATTTTATTATCCTGACACACATGCAAGTTTGCCATTTTTATTGTGGGGAAAAACATTCTAGGAGACGTGTTTTCTACCTAAAAACTCAACCAGCATACTCTTGCAACTGACTGATATTACAAAACAGTTGGGTACTATTTTCTTACAAAAGAAAAGAGTGCTGAACTGCAATATTATATTTAACATCCTATATGGGCATGAATATTGAACAATTTCCCCACATAAGAAGAAGAGAGCTTGGAGTATTTGAACATGTGAGCAATGACAAGGTTTTAGAGAAAATGGAAACAAAAATGAAACTTATACATAATATCAGGAAGAGACCATTGAAATTTCTAGAGCATTTAATGAGGAAAGAGGGCTTCAAAAATTTGATACTCACAGGACATACTGGATGTGAGAGATACAGCAAATAATCTGCCTAATAATTCTGTGCAAATGGATGGCAGAACTGTGACTGGGTGTGGCTTGTTTGTTTAGCATCTTATCAAATCTTTATGGATCATTTAATGCTGAAATTTAATTAGGGGCTTTAGTAATTTCATTTATAAAAATGTTTTGTATCTGTCTATATTTCTGAGATGAGGTATTATGTACATTATTCAGACTATTGTCTTCATCTTTGACGCCATATTTATAACAACGTTTTGGCCGTTGTACGCTCCGGCCTTATTCAGGTGGTTGGAATTTCGAACTTAAGTCTTCATTTAACTCACTGGGGTAGACTGTTCTAGTTCCACATGCCATGTTTGATGGATGTCAGTTATCAGTTATCTCCTGCTAATTTTCCCTCTGAAAGTTCTCCACTGCCTTAACCAGGTATTGAACTCACCTTCTTTGGGTCTGTCACTGGATCTAACCAACACCTTTATTTATTAAGAGTGTGAGTTCAATACCCGGTTAAGGCAGTGGAGAACTTTCAGAGGGAAATTAACAAGAGATAACTGACATCCATTAAAACATGGCACGTGGAACTAGAACAGTCTACCCCAGTGAGTGAAATAAAGAGTTAAGTTCGACATTCCAACAAAGGCTGGAGCATACAACGGCAGAAACGTTGTAATAAATATAGTGACAAAGAAGAGGACAATAGTCCGAATAATGTAAATAACGTACATAATACCTCATCTCAGAAATATAGACAGATACTGAAAGGCAGAAACGTTGTAATAAATATAGTGACAAAGAAGAGGACAATAGTCCGAATAATGTAAATAATGTAAAAATGTTTTGCTAGTAATTTTTTTACTAAGAAAATGTATTGCCGGTATTTTTAGTATAAAAATTTATTTTTCTACTTTCATAGTGTTTTAACCCCAGTCTGGGGTTTAACTATTTGCCTATAATTAGGATGCTAACATGTGCTACCACCCTGGGTCAGGATGGATCTGGAAATAACAGAAATTAAGAGGTGGTTCCATGCTTTTCAAAACTTTTCAGAGGCCTTGCTGCTGGATGTAGTTTATCGTCATACCCAGGACACCTGTGTGTGGTAGTAAGGAAACAAACATTACTTAAAGCTATGGAAGTTGTGAAAAGCCATGATTCTCCACATCCTGAGGGAAAATGGCAAAAAAAAAGAAGAAAGTGTAGATTAGAGAATGGCTGTAAATATCAACTTTCAGCCGTGAAGTCATTAAAAATGGTAATCTTTTCAGAGGGATTAAGAATCAGAAAAATTATTCCAGTAGAAATTTATTCGCTTTATTTTTGGTAAATGGGATCGACTATTATAATAGGTTCATCTATATTCTGGAAATGGCCGGCAGGCAATTCTTGGTGATTTTATGGAACAGTCAACATTGATATTTAAATTAGCTCTTTTTGTCGTTAATTCATCATCGGCAAAATTAGAAAGAAGCCAACTTTTTCATTTTCAATCCAAAAAGTTAATTGATTTTGGGGTGGGATTTTTCCCTGCCACTAATCAATATTGTTGCCATAGTTGTAATTGTAAAAAGAGATAAATGCTAATATTAATAGATTCTTTCTTCCAGGAATGCTTAGAGGAAATGAAATACACTATAAATTCAGGTAATAATACAAACAGTAATGGAGAGATTAGTTATTTTCTTATAAAGAAACATTTGGTATTCATTGACCGAATAGTCAGCGCCAATGTTGGTTCAAATTTTTAAAATCTTTTGCTTAAAACAGTTTTTCCCAAAATAGGCTATTCAAGTTCACTAATTGTTATTGTCGTTTATAGTACTGATGAAGGTTTGCTTCCTAAACTTTTGGTTGAATTAGTGTGAAACATCAACACATCTATTTTAGTTTTTGCTATTTGGTACAGTTCTTGGTTGGGATTTTATCATGCCAGTCTATGAGATTAAATGAAGGACAGTCAGTTCTCTATAAAGCCCTAAAAGGTTCATTATTTTCACTTCTAGTTGTATGTTCTATCCATTTCGATTTTTGCTGTTGTTGGAAGTCCTCAAGTGATGTGGTTTTTGCTATTTGGTACAGTTCTTGATTGGTATTTTATCATGCCAGTCTGTGAGATCTGATGATGAAAAGTCAGTTTTCTATAAAGCCCCTACAGGGTTCATTCACTTGAATCCATTTTTAATCATTGATGTGAGAAATCAGTTGTACACAGCCTATAGGTTAAATGTTTCTAAATGAGTTGGATGCTATGTATGACATCCACATGAGAGTCACAATTTAACAAGGCTATTTAAGAAAATGACTTTTAGTTCTTAAGTTAATGTCTTAGCTTTGGACAGTCTTGGACAAAACCATTCCTGTGTTCAGTTTCTTCATCCCCTATATCAACTTCTTTTTTTTTTTTTTTACAGTGACTCACCCTGTACAAAGCCCAGGGACTACTTGAGATAGAGGGTTACAATAAGTAGTAGTTTATAAGTGTTATGGTACAAGGAACTTGTACCACGGTGATGGTCCAAGATTAGAACCAATGAAAGAATAACACGAACACAGGTATGGAATACAAAGATATATTACAACAGAAATATAATACAAAGAAGTAGAAGTATTAGTAATGACTATCAGATTTGGTTAGAGTGAACTATGTTGTCTCGACAAGTATCACTATTCCAATGTCCTTACAATATGCTCTCAATTATCTCTCCTTGTCTTACAATCTCTTCATACCTCTTGAGAGGTGCAGTATTTATAATGTCATTATTATTATTATTATTATGGGTAAGTTCCCATAACAATAAGGATAGAAGAGGAAGATAATGGTTGACTCTAGACTTGAACAGGCCAAGATTGTAGGGATCAGGAGAACATCCTCTTGGGAGTCTGTTCTACAAAGTGGTGATTCATGGGTGGAAGTTGTTCAAGTAGAACTTACTTCTCACTGATGGAAAAATGGAGGGAATGTGGGTAGTTTGCTTCTGTTTAAGTGGTATGGTGAGTCCTAGCCATGAAGGTCAGACCTTCCGAGCACTTTCGATGGTAATAACGATAGAGCAGTGAAAAACTCACTACATCCCACCTGTAAGAAAGAGGTTGGAGTGTGGAAAATAATTCTTCTCCCACCAGGATTTGGAGACATTTTTTAACTCTATCAGGGTTGGAAAGTGAGGTCTGGAAATCTCCTGCCCAAATATGGCAACTGTAGTCCATTTCCAGCCTGATCTGGCTCTTATAAAGGTAGAGGATGGCATGAGGTGTCAGGTACTTATTGGAGCAGTACAGGGAGCTGACCATTTTACCTGAATCTTTAGCAATGGATTGTATGTAGAAATTCCATGAGGTCGGTTCTGAGTTTGAGGCCCAATATTCTCTTGAGGCATGGGGCCTCCTCAGGGGGACATCCATTCATGATGACTGGCAGTAGTTCATGGTCTGGTCAGCAGTGATGGAATGTAACCAGTCTAGTTTTAGAGGCATTGAATGTAACCAGCTAGTTTTTTCCCCACTGGGAAGTTAGTGTCAAATTGGAAGAGAGATCAGCTGTCAATCTTTGATCTTCAAGATTTTTAGAGGTGTGCCTGTATATCATCAGTATAAACATTTACAAATGATCAATATATATTCTTAGGTTGATCATTTATGTAAATCAGAAAGAGGGTTGGTCCAAGAAGTGAGACTTGGGGGATGCCTGCATTGATTGCCAGGGCCTCGAAGGACTGGCTGTTAATCATTCCCTTCAAGGATCTGCCTGTTAGGAAAGATTTTAAAATAGAGAAAACCCTTTTTTGAGGTCAAGACTTTTGATGTACAGAGACTTCTCTTGCTGAAATGAGTATATTGCTGAGATTGTGCTCAGTAAAATGTGGGAAGTTGGAAAGGGGATGGCCTTTGTCCTCTATCATTGACTTTGAGGCAAATATATATATATATATATATATATAGTGTGCGATGGATAAAATGTTGTCTGAATTATACAAAAATGAAAATACTGACATTTCATTTTAACAGATATGTTTACCAAAATTGCACAAAAATATCTTCAAATACTAAAGAGTAGATTTATTCAATAAAATCACCACTGGCTTCAACCATAGCCTCCAGGCTAGTATGGAATCTTCTGTAACTCTTCTGAATAGTTTCCTTTTTTAAGTTGGTGAATTCTGCTATAATTCTTGCCTACAGTTCATCTTTGGTGTTACAAGGAGTTTTGCTGCTCTCTCACTCAACTGTGCCCCTCACATAATAATAAAGGGGTTTTCAGTCTGGGGAGTTAGGTGGCCTGATGTAAGGGGGTGATGTGGTTACAGAAATAGTCTTACAACCATGACTGGGTTCTGCTTGTGTTGCATGGTGCAAAGTCATCAGAAAAATCAGATTATTTTAGAATTCTTTGTTTATATTTATTATTTGCTAAAACCTGCTATTTTGCATTGAGATTATATTTCAGTTTGTTTGAAAATACTTTTGAAAATAATTTAATGCTTGATAGTAATGTGATAGTTGTCAAGGACTTTAGTATCTCTTTTTTTTTTTTTTTTTTTTTTTTAGAAAGTATGTCTACTATTCCCATATTGATGTTTTAAGGTACATTTCTAAGTAAATGTTCCAGTCAATTACAGAATATTTTGCTGGCATTTTATAAAGGTCTGTTACTATGCCATAATGATTCTTTTCAGTCCAGGGTGTTAGGTGGCCAGATGTAAGGTGTGATGTGGCACTTGATGTAAGCCTCCATGTTGAGAAGTGATAGATCAAAAAGTGTAATTATAAAAAAAAAATACACAAGAAATGGGAAAACTGGTTATCACTCCTCTTTGTTTCTTTTTTTTGTTGTTATATTTTTTGATCCACCATTTTAAGATGAGTAAATTTTTTCCTTATTCTTCTTCCTCTCCATTTTTTTTTTTTTAGATATATTTGTATATACTTGTCAAATGTTCATGCTTAAAGCCCTAATAATGTTTTGTAACTCCCACAGACTATCTATCCATCTCTCAGTGTATTTTATATATATATATATATATATATATATATATATACTGGGAGTTCTTTTCTTATCAGAACAATCAGAGTGAGTTTTCTGAGCTGTTGCACCATTGTAATCTCTATTAGACTCCTCCAACTATTTCTGAATCCTCTGCACTGTCCTCAGATTGACACCCAAACACTCTGAACTGTTTGTATTGGAGCTTCTGGTGTAGCATACTGTTTATATATATATATATATATATATATATATATATATATATATATATATAAATGAGAGCACATGAGAATTCATCCTCTTACACGGTTTGTCCCGAAAGAATTAAACAAATGCAGATTAATAACGGATTTCCTAATAAATTGTTGGATTTCCATATTAAGTGTTTTCTGTCTAAGGTAGCTCATAGCAACAGCGAGAATAGAAACATAAACAATAACATAAATATTTTTTATAAAAGTCAAATGAATGAAAATTATAACCAAGATGAAAGTAGAATTAAGAACATTATAAAAAAATGCATAAAACCAATTGACAACAGCAAAAAAATTAGATTAATTATTTATTACAAAAAATTTAAAACCTCTAACCTTATAGTTAAAAATAATAATTCACCTCTTAGAATAAAATTAAATAAAGCAAATATTATTTACAAATTTAAATGCCCATTAAGGAATTTAATTCCTGATCAATCAAAATTCATAAATAATTATATAGGCCACACTACAGCATGTTTGACATGCAGACTCACACTACATCTTTCTGACCATAGCTCAATTAGATCTCATTTAAATATTCATGGAGACCTACTGGACACTATTCATAACATACTTGTTGACAACACAACTATAATAACATCATCTACATGCAAAAAAGGCTAAAAATAATGGAAGCCTTATTAATAAAAACAAAAAAAAAAACAACACTTAAAAATATTAACTATGAACACGGACACAATATCTTGACTGTGTTATAAATACATACATGCAACAAACTATTTCTTATTTAACAGTTAAAATATTTAATCCTTGAAAATGGCTAAATGCTTAGCTAAAAGTGCTCGAATAAAAAAAAACATTCAGTTAGTTTTTCTGAAAAGAAAAAAATTATTAGATCGCATGGAAAATTGTACAAAAAACTAAATAAAAGCACCTTGTATGTTGTATTCAATGAAATGCGCATGAAAAGAGGATTGCTGCCTATATATATATATATGTACACACACATTATGAGGCAAAAAAATGGATGCACCCATAGAAAGTGAATTTTTTATTTTTACCATGACAAGTGAGTAATAGAATTCATTTATTAATACAGGATATTAATATGGGTGTACATATGTACATTATTCAAGTCAAAAAATGATTTAGTATTTTGTTGGGTGGGTAACCTTTTGCTTTAAGAATGGCTTTAATTCTTTGTGACATGCTATAGACTAAATTCTTTAGTAAGTCAATGTCCAGATTTTTCCATCATTTCTTTAATTTGTGAAAAAGCTCATATTCTGTGTTAACTTTCCTGTTATGGGCACACTTGTCCATGATTGCCCAAAGGTTTTCAATTGAGTTAAGGTCAGGAGTCTGACTTTTTATGAATGCATCCATTTTTTGCCTCATACTGTATGTATATATATATATATATATATATTCTCACATATGAAGCTCCTTTAAGGGTGTCACTTCATACATGAGATATAAAATTAGTGTATGTACTACTGGCTCTGGCTACATCATTGACCAAACTATATATCCAAAAAGTTGAGCTGTATTTAAAATAAACATGATTTTGATAAAATTGATGTTTTACTAAACTTTATCCAATAATAATGCATGTAATATTCACATATTAGTATCGTATTATGAAATATAAATATAGCAATGTTATATTCCATGCTAATAGGAATATATACTTGAAAAACACAGTGGATAAAATAAGTAAAGGTTTATTGTAAAAACCAGTACAATAAGAAATAAGGTAACAGTTATGCACAAGGTCATTGCAAGTCAATCCAGTAGTGAGTGTTACTATTGGAAGGTCGGGTGTCCTCGCATAAGTTTGAGTTGTACTCAACAGATCTCAGCTAGACTCTGTAGTCTGTTTACTTACAGATACTTATAGCTAGTTACTACCTATAGTGTAGTTACTCATTGGGGTGTTATTTTATTCCATTGTTTACATTTATAAGATGTTTGGTTTTTACGCAACAACTACAGCATTACTAACAATACTTTTATCATTCTCATTTACTTTTTAACTTATTTAACTAGAAGATAGGATAAAGAGATAGAGGAAAAGAAGTTAGTCTATTGTAATTTGGTTTCTCAAAAAAGGAACTCACATGATACATGATAAAATCATTTTTTATAAGTGAAAATGTTTGAGTTGTGCATTATACATGTATATACGATATATATAATTTCTTTGCCACTCAAGGCTAGTAAGGCTTATGTCCATATAATATTGAAACATATATGATCACCAACATTGAGCCAGGTCAGTACTTAGATGGATGACCACTTGGGAATACCAGTTCCTGTACAATCACCAAAGTTAAGCAATATTGAGCCTAGTTAGTACCTAGATAGATGACCACTTGAGAATACCAGTTGCTGTAAGCTTAGATGTGAAGGTGGTGTCATGGATAACAGCTTGGAACTGGAAATTGGAGAGGTAAGTTCCAATTCCAATCAGGTTTGTTATATTCACTTATGTGCAAATACCCTTGGGAAAGCTATGAATTTACCTCTTCTCCTTCCTATAAGTTATAGCTTAATTAGTAAGACTTGTATTAGTAAATCATCGTATCCAAAAACCTCTTACGTTCTAAAAATATTTTCAGGTTTTAACTTACCTGCAAAGGGTTGATAAGCCATAAATAATAAATCAATCAATCCTAGGTAGTAAAAGTAAAAATAAAAAATTAGTCATATAGTTAAGTTTGGTAAAGGTACCAATACATGACTATGAAATTCTGTTGGCCTAACTGATATAATTCTGTCAATATTTCTAAGATGAGGTATTATGTACATTATTTAAATTATTCGGACTATTATCCTCATCTTTGTTGCCATATTTATTATAACGTTTTGGCTGTTGTACGCTCTGGCCTTCGTCAGGTGGTTGGAATGTCGAACTGACATCCATTAAACATGGCACGTGGAACTAGAACAGTCTCCTCCAGTGAGTGAAATAAAGGGTTCAGTTCAACATTCCAATCACCTGAAGAAGGCTGGAGAATACAACAGCTGAAACGTTTTAATAAATATAGCAACAAAGATGAGGACAATAGTCCGAATAATGTAAATAATGATATAATTCTACCATTATACATGCTAACCAGATAAATATTTTCAAATAAATAAGTGAAATATTTTGTTCTGTTTGTTAGTAAGTACAGAAACAATTGCAGCTATGAGTGAACTGACATTGAGTATATTACAGTCATAAAGCATAAATCATGCCTTCCTAATGGACAAGATATGATGGTGGCGGTAGTAGCTGTGTCTGGTTGAATTATCTTAGTTGTAGTAATAGAGCTAAGCAAGAGAGATAAGGTCGTGTTGGACACTGTGAGATATGAATTGAAGCAAACAGGGCTAGTATTTGCCATCAAATCTAATCTATTACTCTGCAATGGGATTTTAATGTCCTTCAATAAGAAAAGCCTTCTATTCTTGAGCTATCTGCATATGGATGAGATTAATACATGGGGGCAAGGACTGGGGAGCTCTCTACCCCATGGCAGCTGATCAACCATTACCTTTCCGATGTGCATCTGACTCCAAAGACAGCAGCCAACCAACTGGTGTATAATCAAGATTTATGGCAGTTTTTAGTCCTATTAAACTGAACTGCTCAACAGTATCCATGATATGTGAGTGTGTGCGCCTGTGTATCCCGGCCTGACCTTTGCTATTCAATCAGATCAGAAATGGCTATGTCCCTAAGTTCTAACGAATGATTGAGTGGGGATATGCCAGGTAGGTAGCTCTCGGCACCGTCATCCTCAACTCGTTCACTTCGAAGAGAGATCAGAATCAAAACAATGTACAAAAGTGGGTGGATGATTCCGGAGAAGTTATTGGGGTAGCATGAGACTTGAAATCCCCACCCCCATTTGATTATACAAATGAAAAATTTACTCTCCCTTCTGATGTAATTTTTCTAACTAATGTTCTTGCTGACTTTATATGACAATTTGAGTCAATATTTGATTTATGCTGTATTGTTTTTAGAAACTTTTTAACATTTTACATTCCAAACACGCACACACACACACGCATGTATGAACAAACATTAATCTTTGATTACATTTATTTAAATCTATATATGCATACACACACAGACACACAGATATATATATATATATATATACACACACACACATCAGGTGTAACAGTAAAATTGTCCAATTGTTAGATTATGCTCTAGACTGTTGATTAAAGATATCATACTGGAATTTTCCGAGGTTTTTATAACACTATTGAACTCTACTTTGAACATTAAGAATGAATAATTGCTCTCCTAGCTTAACAGAAGAATTGTGATGAAATTGAGCATAAATGAAAAATGACAGGTTCATCATTAATTAATCATAGCTAAGGATCAGAAGCTCATGAAGGATTGAAATACAGTTCAAATATATATTATTCCAGGATCATATTCGAAAATTATTCAAGATGATCTCGCCCTCTCTAATCTTCTAACTCGCTGTCCTGGAGTAAAAACGTGCCTCACAGGTTTCACATATGATTTCATTTTCAAGGCTTTTTTCACTGCTCTTTGGACTGTCATAGCTAAAACTCCTCTCTCACATGCAAAACATCTTATTGATTGATTTTTTCTAATTGATCGCTTTAGCTCTAAGCTGAAATCATGATCCCTCTTCCTGTTGTGACCTCCTGATCTAGTTTTCTTCTCTACTGTTCCCTCTTTTTTAAACTTATTCACCATTCTCTTGATGGTTCTTGAATGGACTTTATAGATGGAAGTTAGAATATGAATGTTGGTACCATTACTGAAGGCCAGAATGATTTTTTACTCACACAGTTGCTCAGTTTGGAAGACAATGGGGCCGACTCAAAATGATTTTAACCTGTTCTCTTTCTATCTGAATATTTTAAAGGATTTTTCAGTGATTAAATGGTATCAAGATGGCTAAATATCTTATATGAAAACCTGGTAAAAAACTTAATTAGTTTAGTGAGTCTTTTTAGATATTAAATATTTTTGTGGGATGGCCAGTTATGCTGTTATAGGATTTAGGCAATTTTGCTGTTACACCCAATATATATATGTGTGTGTGTGTGTGTGTGTGTGTGTGTGTGTGTGTAAAAAAATTTAATAACATTTACTCACTTTCGTTTTTTAGGCAATAAATTACATCACTTTGTGTTCTCTACTGTTTATATTTCCTTAAACAGCAAATTTTAAGAATATTTTAAAGTATTTTCAAATTCAGAATTTGAAAAACTTGATATTTTCCTTCCATGTTACTTCTATGTATAAATTCAATCTCCTAATTTACTTTGATAAAGTGCTTCAAGGAACGAAATGTATTGGTACAGAAAAAAATTACCCTTGTTTTTTTGTTTTTTTTATATCCAGCATTCACTGCCATAGACACGATTAGATAGTACATAGACTTTCACAATTGCTTTCTTTGTTTATAACTTTATTTTCCTATCTCTTAATACTTTGCTTTGCTTTCTGCACAGCCTGAGGAGATTTTCCAACATCTACTGCCAAAGAGGAGATTAAATATTACATACCAGTTCAACATTTTCTTCTTTGTTGATAATGACTTTTCTTTATTCCTTAATACTTTGCTTATTTCTTGAAAGGCATCTCATGTTCCAAAACTTATTCTTAAATATTCTTTAATTTTCACAAAATTATTATTAAAAATCATAAGATCCAAAATTTAATTCCAAAAGTTCCTGAATTTGCAAGATAATGGCATTCTAATTTTAAAACAATAATTTTGAAAGGCTATTAGATTACTATGATACTGTTATACCAACCGTTTTTATTCAACCATTGGCTGGATAATGTCAGTAAATCCCAAGAATCATGTGGCTAGCAACCTACCTCGAATTAATGCCATCTTCAACCTGACTTAAAATCAATTTCACCTGTCAGTTTCCAGTGTCCGAGAGCAGTTCATATCCTGTTATAGCAGGTAAAGGTCAATAATGCTTGCTCTTTCTACCATCATCTTTTATCATGACCTAATTCTATTCATCAATACCTTGACCACTGCTATTGTGGCCACTGGGTTTGAATTGGCAGAGGCTTTAAGGCATCACCTTGATGCAATCAATGAATATAAGTAATGTATATTTCTTAGTATACCTTAATAAAGGAATTCAGTACAAGAGTATATTTAGTATATCGCAAAGAATTTAGATATAATTTCTGAAGTATCATTCAGTATTCATAGCAGTAATCCACTTAGTAAATGCACTGTTTGTTGGCACAAAAACACAGGAAGAAGTGGCTATATTCTTAAAATTACTACCAAAAAAGAAGAAGGTGGTAAAATGCCCTTAAGCATCTAGCTTTTCAATCACAATTTAACAAAGAGGGTCATTGATAAATTTAAAAGATGAAATAACAAAATAAAATTAAAATAACATCTTGTTCACATGACATTTTCCATTGTATTTTGTGCATTCATCAGTAGAACCACAAGTCTGGCACTTCAAAACTGGAATGAACTGATATTGGTAAAATTCTCAGTATATACATATATATTGCCATATCTCTTCAGGACATTGATGATCATAGCTCACCACAATTTTCTGCCCTTTCTTATTAAAGTTTGTATTTTTATTATCTTTCCAAAACCCTGTTCTGCCATTCATTTACACAAGCTCATTAGGTTGTTGATCTGGTTGTCCCTTGCACCTTCAATATGTCCTGTGAGTGTCAAATTTTCCAAGACTTCTTACCTTATTATATGCCCTAGAAATTTCAACTGTTCCTTTTTAATGTTAAGTATTTTTTTGTTTCCATTTTCTCTAAAACTTCATCTTAAATAACATGTTTAGTCATGGTATTCTCAGAATATTGATACAGTGTACAGCAGAAATAACTACCAGAAATACCCACCACATAATGGTAAGACATTAGTGGCAATGATGTCTTCATCTAGCTAATGTTTTACCATTATGTAAGGAAGTATTTCTGAAAAGTGTATGTGGCAGGTATTTCTGCCACACACTGTATAATAGATATAGCATATTAATTTCAGCTTATAATCTTTTATCTGCCAAGACCATTCAGATCATGACTCTCCACAACTTCCTGTCCTTTGTTGCTCTAAGTAACTTTTGACTTATCATCAACCCTTTTTGTGACTATTCTGCCATCCTTTCACAAACTCATTAAAGAATAACAAATAACTGGTGCTAAATAACAGAAACCACATCAATTGAGAAATTCCAATATCAGCAAAGATTAAAATGGATATCACAAATAAGTAAAAGAGAAAATAATGACATAATCAAGATGTTAATGTGCCACACTACAAACAAAAGTTTAGGAAAGAAACCTCCATCAATAATAGAAAGGCTTATGGTTCCCATATGATTACTGAAGTTAAGCAATGCTGAGCCTGGTCACTACCTAGATGGGTGAACATTTGGGAATACGAGGTGCTGTAAGCTTGGTTGTGTAGATGGCAGAATAGGCTTATGGCTGCATCATGTTTAAACACTGGTTCTCATATGATTACCAAAGTTAAGCAATGTTGAGACTGGTCAGTACCTAGATGGGTGACCATTTGGAAATATGAGGTGCTGTAAGATTGGTTGTGCAGATAGAAGAATAGGCTTATGGCTGCATCATGTCTAAATACTGGTTCCTGTACAACTGCCAAAGTTAAGTAACATTGAGCCTGGTCAGTTCCTAGATGGATGACCACTTGGAAATATCAGGTGCTGTAAGCTTGCATTTGCAGGTGGGGTAATGGATAATGGATCAGAATTGTTAATCAAAGAGCAGAGTTCTATTTGGGTTCATTATATTCACTTATATACAAATACTCTCTTCTCCCCCAGCTATGGGTTAATTAGTAAGACTTGTATAACTAAATCATTATTATCTTCAAAAATAAAATAAATTTGCATACAAAATACTTAGATTTTGGCATTAAATAACCCATAAAGATTGATATGCTGCCAAAAAATAGAACCAACCAACCAATCAATACTGGAAAGATCAATAACAGCTACTAGACTTGAGAAACCTATTTTACTGAAAAATTGTTGTTGTTGAAAGATTTTCTAACTGCAGCAGAAAGTAGCACTTGGCAGCTTGGTCAATGAATAACAAATGTTTCCTTACAAGGAAACATTTAATATTAGGT
Source organism: Acanthosepion pharaonis (assembly GCA_903632075.3). Classification (NCBI taxonomy): domain Eukaryota; kingdom Metazoa; phylum Mollusca; class Cephalopoda; order Sepiida; family Sepiidae; genus Acanthosepion; species Acanthosepion pharaonis. The sequence continues at coordinate 322,477 of CAHIKZ030001830.1, read as the reverse complement.
TGTCACACATGAAATGACACACTTCATAGGAAATGAATAACATGCTTCTGAAGTGTTAAATAACTAATTTATTTAGTTGAAATAGGCACTGTGTTGATAAATGACTGTTCTCCCATGTACCTCTAAATTCTTGATCCCATCTTTAAAAAGATTCTCATCCTTTGATGTGATAAACAGTTCAAATGTTTCGATTACCTCTTCCTTATTGGAGAATGTTTTATTGTGTATGAAAAGATCAAAATGCTTAATTAAGTGATAATCTATAGGAGAGATATCAGGTGAATATGGAGGATGAGGCAAAATTTTATAAGGGACAACTGCTTATCTTTTTCTATGTGCCATATTGCTGTAGAGTAGTTTTCACAGTGGAGGCTTGTATTTCAATAAGTCGTCCTAAATTAGGTTCGACGTACAAAACGTTAGGAACTTGAAATAAGAGTTAATGACCCAGCAATCTAGTTGTGATGGTTGATACTTCAATGTCCAACATCGACTGACTCACTCAACACCACTGAGCCCAACTGGCGACTGCTACTACTACTACTTATTATGTGTGGGAGAGTCTATTAATAATAGAATAGGTACGTTCAGGTATGACACATCTCTCTTCAGGTTGTAAGTGATCATAGCTCTCTACATCCTCTGTAACTCTGTCTTTTCAGCATTTCTCCCAATCCCTGTTCTGCTACACATTTACACAAGCTCATTAGATAGGTTACTTTCTACTTTCCTCTGTCACCTCAATATACCCTGTGAGTTTACAAAACCTCCAACACCTCTTTCCTCATTGTTTCATGATAGTCAGTATAAGTCTCCTTTTTGTTTCTATTTTCCTTAAAACTTCCTTGTTATATGATCATTTCATGATATTCTCACTAACCTCCTGTAGAACCAGATTTCTATTGCTTCAAGTGTCTTATGTGAGCATTCACTGTCATATAGGATTACCAATATTACATAACAGTTCAGTATGCTTTTCTTTGTTTCTTTTGGAATTTTGCTGTTTCTTAATAATTTGCCTACCTTTTTGAAGGCATCTCTTGCTCTTATTATAATGTGCCTTTGGGTTTGTTTCAATATCACATTACCTGTACTTTGTTAAAATGCTTTCAAGGTATTTAAATGTTTGTACTTACTTGATTTTGGCATGTCCAATTCATAGTTCACATCTTGGATTGTTGCTTTTGCAGACAATCATAAATTCTGTCTTTTTACAATTGTTGTTTAGTCCTTTTCACTTTCTTTTACAAACTTGTCTAGGAGTTTCTGCAGAGAGAACAAAATTTGTTTTGCTGATATGTTTTACTTAAGCAAAATCTACTGGATAACCAAAAAAGCTAATAAACAGTTTAAATTAACATAGGAGAATAATAATAGTTTTAAAAATGTTTTTATAAAAATAACATCTTGAAAAATATATCTTAAAAATTATGTTTCAAAGTTTGATGTCTAATTAAACTAAAAAATATTTTAGATAATTTTCATTTTCAATATAAGAAGTTATCAATATATTTCTAGTTATTATAGATCAGTCATGGCCAAAGTGCAATCCATTTAGATTTCTGAAAGACGCACCCAATTTCATGAGGAAAATAATGTATCATCATCATCATCCCTTGACTTTTGTAATGCAGAAGCCATACTAAATCTCCTCCACAATGGTCTATCAATGGCAGCCATCACCAATTCTGGTATAGTCATACCTGTTGATTGTTTCCAACCAGTTTTTACATTGACATCCTCTCCTGTGTTCACCTTCAGTGGTGCCTTGAACAATGGTTATTGTGCTTTCTAATATGTCCAAACGAGGCCATTTTTCTCCATTTGACAGTGACGGGAAGAAGTTCCTGGTGGTACACGAAACTTCAAACTCTTTTCTGCACAAACACATTGATTTTATGATCCCAGTAAAAGTTGCCAAAGAGTTTTCTCATGCATTTGTTCTCAAACACTTGGGTCCTTCTCTCTGTATCTGCCAACAGTGTCTATGTTTCACATCCATATAGGGAAATGGAGACTACCAATGTTTTGTATGTTCTGTGCTTTGTTTGAAAGCTGATTATGTTCCTCCATATTCTTGCTGATTTGGCCATCACAGCCATGGCTGTGGCAATCTATATGCAGATTTCCAAATTGCAGGTACTATCTTTAGACAACATTGCTCCTAAGTATTTAAAACTGGACACTTCTAGTGAATTCCCCTTCATGGTGTTACTGTTTGTGTTATTACACTATTACTTTGGATTTCTTGGAGCTGACCTCCATTCTTTATACTCCTGTGCTTTTAAAAAGTTTTTTGGTCAAGTCCTGGAGCTCACAGTTACTACCTACTATAAGGTCAATATCATCTGCCACCGATAGAGATTGAAGGATCATGGTCATTCAAGGTTTCTTGCATGAGTTTCTCTAGAAATAGGTTGAACAATATAGGTGAAAGTATGCCTCCCAGTCTCATGCCGACAATTGTCCAGAAGAGTCCTCCCATTTGCTTTCCCAGAAGAATTGTGCTGTTGGCATCTTTATATAGGGTCTAGATGACTTGGATAATTCTGTTAACTACATTGAATTCCATATAAGATCAAATGCTTTCTTGAAATCAACAATGTTGTGAAACACATTCTTCTGATGTTGAAGGTATTTCTCTACAAAGATCCTACAACTGCAGAACTATTCCACTGTACTTCATCCGGTTCTAAAACCTACTTGTTCTTCTGATAGCAGTTCTTCAGCCTTAGATTTCAAATGGTTCAAAATGATACAGAGCAGAACTTTACTAGGATGACTAATCAGGTTTATTATCCTATAATTTCCACACTGTCTGAGGCTTCCTTTCTTTGGCAGGAGTAATACCAATGACCGAGTCCACTCCTTAGGCTACATTTTGAAGGAAATGCTTGCTAGTAATAACAAACGGGCCTACAATACTCTCAAATCCTCGCTAAGACCAGCCAACAGCGAGCAATGGTCGTAGGGGATGAGAATGATAAATTGCTGATGAACTGTGAGTAGGTTCTCTATAGATGGACTCAATAATGTGATGCTTTATACAATTACCAGCCCCATCCAGATGTCTCCATATTGCAAAGTGACCAGTACTCCACAGAAGAACACAAGACCAGTCCATTAATACTGATAGAAGAGGCTGAGTTGACAGTAAAGTGCTTGAAACCTGGCAAGTCACCCATAGTGGATAATATTCCCTCTGAGTTAATAAAGCATAAAGGTGAAGAAACTATCAACATCATGAAAACACTATAACAGAAAATTTGGGAACAAAAAAGTAGCCTAACAAGTGGACTCAGTCATTGTCTTTAGTGAAAATGGCTGCTGAACCTTCAGTGAAAAAAAAAATACCTTGAAAATTTTTCTAAGTAGTGTGGCTTGCCTTATGATGAACAAGATCTCATGTGGCCCATTATTTTAAAAAGGTTGCCCATCCTTGTTATTGACATTTATATATATATATATATATATATATATATATATATATATCCATCATATATATACTGGTTATAGATAAATACAAAGGCTCCAAAAACAAACTTCCCATGTCTTTTTTTTCCAGGTTATTTAAAGCCAGAAAATATTGTAAGAATTTTCTTTTTTTAGAGATAATAATGACTTAGTGATACAAGACTTAATAATTAATCCATATCTGGGGGGAGAAAAGTGGATTCATACCTTTCCCACGAGTATTTGCGCGTAAGTGAATATAACAAGCCCAAAAAGAATTGGAACTCTGTTCTCCAATTAACAGTTCTGAACCATTATCCATTACACCACCTGCACATCCAATCATACAGCACCTGGTATTACAAAGCAGTCAACCATTAAGTTCCTGACCAGGTTCGACTTTGCTTAACTTTATGATCATATGAGAACTAGTGTTTCAACACTCTATAGTCATGAGCATTTGGGATGGTGACATAGTGGATATAATAGTTTGTTAGATATGAGTTACTATTATCTAGTTGTTGTGTGTTCAATCCCTGTATCAGTTAGTAAAATACAGGTTCAGCAGAAGAAAACAATCTTGTATTACAGAGTTAAATAATTTAATAATCAGAAAAAATGTCTGCCAAAAACAATGGAGACCTGATGATGGCTAGAAGATATTTGGTTGAAATGTTTTTTTCTGTAAGATCAACAGTAACAATCAAGATAAAAACATTAGCTTGTAATAACAAAAGTATATTAGCAAACAGTTACTTTAATCATTAGATAATAATGTTTCAATGTATAATGACAATTTTAATAACCTAGTGAATTTTATTTTATGGACTTAAAAAATTAAAGTACCAATTTTATTTTATTAACAGTTTTTTTATGTTATTATTATGTTTTATCATATTATTATTTTGAGGCATAAGTAATATCAGTTTTTGTTTATAAACTTTATTCTTTAAAAAATAAATTAGAATTATATTTTATTCAGTTATATATTCACCATTATTTGCAATGACTTGTTGCAAGTTTTGATGCGAAAACGTTCTTGATGAACCCTTGAATATAGTTTTCATTAGAGAAAGTTTTCTTCACCAAAGCTTTTTGCAGCAACCAAAACAAAAGGTAATAATCTGACGATGCAAGGTCAGTTGAATATAATGAGTTGGGGTAGAACAGACAAACTGAGTTCCAAAGTTTTTACCTGTGTTCTTTGTGCTGTATGCAGCCCTGCATTGTCAAAGAGGAGAACAACAATTGTCCTTTAACCCATTGTGTATGCTGCCACACAAAAACTAAGGTATGTTAGTGTTCTTTATATTTATTTTTAATTGCCATATTTTTTTTTTTTAAGCATTTCATCCCAAGCAAGGCAGGAAGCCACTAGGACGCATGGGGTTACAGAAAATATTTAGAGCAAGATCAGATAGGGGTGATAGAAGAAAGGATGAGGGTAGTGGATAGATCAAGGCAACTGGAGATGTCGATTGACATTACACTTGAATAGCTGGAGATTATAGCTCACAGGGAAACAGGAGAAGGGAAGGGAGTTCCACAGGTGAGAGGTGCAAGACATGAAGCTATTAGAGTAGAAGAGACGGCTACATTTAGGAGTTTCAACAGTGAAGGGGTGAGAGTGGGATGCCAGCCTCGTAGGGCGCTGGAACTCATGATGTCTGGGAACCAGCGAATGCAGCTCCTCGGAGCAATTTCCATGAAAGTATTTGTAGAAAGTATTTGTATATATATAATTAGTATTTGTATATATATAATTAATAGTTAGAATGATAGATTTGTCATTACAAGGGGTTCCCAAAGATGGAAATTTCAATTAATGAGAACAGGACACTTTTGGGCAAAATCTTATGGACATGTTATGCAATATTTAAAAGCAATTTATTAATATTAATCAATAAAGTTCATTTGCAAATTTTAAAAATTTTTGTTTAAAAGACATTATGATAATAAGTAACGAAAAATTAATAAATTATTAAAAACTCAGAAGCACGGACATGTTTTTACTGTTTTTTGTTTGAAGTCAAGCACCTGGTTTTGAACCTTGAACTATTTAGCCTTGTTTGCAATGCATTATTTTTGCCAGCACCTCTCTACTTGACTCCAGAAGCATTTTATAGTTCTTTGTGATGACCCTACTTTTATCTGATGCAAATCATTTGATTCTGAAGGAACAAATATAGGAAACCCATAATAATTATGTCCCTGAAGCAAAAGGCATGAGATAGAATGACCCTGAGAAAGAAAACTAATGAAAACACAGACTGTTGGTCAAGAGTTTAAAAAGCAAGACAAAGGAATCTCCATGACAATAAGAATGCTTATTATTGAAGCCCTAATCAAATGCACTGACCCCAACACTTAATTGTGGGCCAGGGTAAAGAATAAAGAAAAGTACCCCTAATATTCTTGTCAGTTGACAGCTAGTTGGCAATGAACAACGTCAATGAGAAAATCAGAATAATTCATTGATGCCAGCAAACAAAGAAAAAAGACATGATGATTCCGAGGTGGGTGAATGAATAGACTTCCTGTTTGTTGGGAGAAGAAGAGAGGAAAAAGAGAACTCGACAGTGAAAAGGGATATAAAAGATTCATCGCAATTTTCTGCCTCTATCTTAAGCTTTTAATTTTAAATGATTTGAGCTACCCCGAGGGGAACTAATGCCATTTTTCACAAAGCTGTGAGAGAAACACCTTTTTATTGATCTGTTTTACTGAAGCTTTTCTCCTTGAAATGATAGTCACCGGGCACTGAAATTCTGGTTAGTCTCTAAGTCAGTATTATGTAAAACAGTATGTCAATATCTGACTCATGGCACAACATGATCCAACATTCACCACTGATCAACAACTCACCAGTGGACAATATGATGATATTCACAATCAGGTAAAATAAAAGGTTGCTTTAGTCAGCAAATAAAATGTCAGGTCCCATGTTACCAACTAGTATCTTTCATCCTAGATAATAAATAGTTTTTGATTGTATTCTATTTTTTTGCTATATTTTGGCATTAATAACTTTTGAAAAAGGGTTCTTGCATCATTGAATGGAAGTTTTGCATTTATTTATTTATTATCCTTCTTTTGCCTTAATTGTATAACCACATTACAAATATTAAAATAAATGGAATTGGCTTATAAATACACACAAAAATAGCTCTGTTTTAAACCCTGGTATCAGCACAACTGAGAAAAATGACTTTTCACATTCAGAGACAAGGTATTTCTTTTCCAATCAACTGTCATATTTTAGTTATTCTGAATATATATATATATATATATATATATATATATATATATATAGAGAGAGAGAGAGATACATATATATATATATATATATATATATGGAGAGAGAGAGAGAAAAAGAGTGAGATGTATGGATATATATATATATATGTATATGATTTTTATGTATATTTTATTTTATATATGCAGTATGTATTGGAAAGTGCTCAATATCAGTGATAGAGCTAACATATTCAGGCTTGTGACCCTGGGTTTCACACTTTTGTGATCAAGAGAGTTTTTTGGTATATATATATATATATATATATATATATATATAGAGAGAGAGAGAGAGAGAGAGAGAGATATATATATTGTGAAAGAGAGAGAAAGAATGATATGGATTTATATGTGCATATATATATATATATATATATATATATATAAAATACATATCTTTCTTTCTCCCTTTCACTATATACATATATTTAAATAAATATCTCTCTCACTCTATATATATATATATATATATATATAAGCATATAAACACACACAGATACACATATATAAAATTATATACAATAGGAATTAAGATTACTCCATGGTTATGATCATTTCACCATACAAATTAAGATTAATTTGTAAGGATTTTCAAACTGATTAGTTTAACAAGAAAAGCTCTATCTGAATCAGTTTTAGTATTTTATATTATATTATTAGGATTCAATTGTATTATATACTAACATATTATTATATATATATATATATATATATTGACAGAAAGGTATATTTTTATATATGTATATATATATACATATGTGTGTGTGTGTGTATGTGTGCTCAAAGAAATTCTTTAATATAGATAACGGTAATTAAATCGTTATATGTATGTATGTCTGTGTATATAATAATAAAAAATAAAATGCTAGTTGTTAATATATGTAAAATTATATAATTTTGAATGTATCTTAAAATGAACAGGATTCCTGCTAGTAATTATTGAATTACATTTTATATTTATCAATGTCAACTCTGACATAACAGATTACATCAGAAGTATAGAAGTTAAATATCTAGGATTCAATTTTATATATATATATATATATATATATATATATATATATATATATGCATTAATCAACTAATGGTGAGACAGCACATTAATGGAAACAGACATTTAAACATGAGGAGGGGACCCCATGGAGTAATGGGCAGTGGCTCGGGTTGAGAAATTGGAGAGCCGAGTTCAAATTCCAGGCTCGTTCAATTCATTCACTTATGTGCTGATACCCTTAGGAGAGCTATGAATCCATCTATTCTCCCCCTTTCTATGGGTAAATAGCAGAACAGACTGGGCTCTATAGCCTTGGATAGCAACCAATCTAGGAGAAGAAAAACTCTGAATTCAAACCACCTGCTGACTTGTAGGTCCTGTCTCTTTAACTATGTGAGGAGAGATGGGGTAACCTCGATATCCCCAGTACAAAAGGAACCAGCAAGCCATTGTACCTTAGATGTTTCCATGAACCATAATTGTGAGATGGAGGTGAGTGGCACAAAATATACTAAGTGAATAAGTGATGAAACATGATGAGGTTGACCTGCTGAATTTTATTTCATGCATTAGAAAGAAAAATGTATTTTAAATGACTGAGTGTGGTATGGTCATTGGTGCCTGATAGTTGGGTCAAAGCTGGAGTTTACAAAAATGGTCAGAAATAGAAAAAAATTCCAGTGAGCAGCAATTTTGTTCACCAAAATGCCTTGCTGATGAAAGAGGTTGGAGGAAAATGGCCAGACAGTTTCAAGGTGATAATTAGAAAACAGTGGATAAATAACACATCTTTACATCTCTATAAAGATTTTGTGAGTAGCATAATGTATAGTGGCTCAGAAATGAATTGACTGATACTATATAAAAATAGTATGACAAATTGGAAAAAAGTTTTTGTGATGCATTTCATCTGTTAGGATTTCATTGGACTGGACTTTGTTGATGTTGCTATTCAATACTCAAACTATTTCATATTCAATGTGAAACAAAAGGCTCATAAAATATTCCACAATAGAAAAGCAGCCCCTTCTGAAAAACTCAACAAATCAAAAAAATATATTATTCTTCCCACCAACTCTATCACAACTATAACTGAAAAGAATTTATCTAAACTCAAAATAAAATTTGTCACAACTATCAGGTCATCTCATAAGTTCTGTCCAAATTTTAACTTTTTGCTAAAATGTACGAAATTTAAAGAGTATTTTATAATGTCTTATGGAGCTGAACATTATTTTTATGTTTAGATGCATTTAAACTGATCAAATTTTATTTCAGAGAACTATAAAATTAAATTTTGTTTGATTAAAACCCTGCTAACATGGAAGTACCCAAGAATCATTTGAGGCACATAATGCTTTATGAGTTCAAGAAAGGAAACTCAGCAGCTGAAGCGGCTAGAAACATTCACTCAGTTTATGGAGAGGATTGTGTGAATGAAAGAACTTGCAGAAGATGGTTTGCAAAATTCAGAGGTGGAGATTTCACCCTTGAAGATGAAGATCGAACCAGAGTTTGATGAAAAGCTTCTTGAAGCAGCCCTTGAAGAAAATCCTGCTTTATCAGTTGAGGAATTGGCAGTGGTTCTCAGTTCAAACCATACAACTGTTCATCATCATCTTCAACAACTTGGAAAAGTTCCTAAACTTGGAAAATGGGTGCCTCATGAATTGTCTGAAAACAACCTCAAATCCCTAGTTGACATCTGTTCTTCTCTCCATTCTCACCAACTTGTTTCACCTTTTTTGGATAGACTTGTGACTGGCAACGAAAAATGGATCTTTTATCGAAATGTTAAGCATCGTAGACAGTGGCTTGGTAAAGGAGAAGGACCCCAGCCACAGCTGAGAAGGGAACTTTATGGGCAAAAGGTTCTTCTTTCCATCTGCTGGGATCGCCAAGGAATAATCCACTTTGAATTCTTACCACCTAATGCAACATAATGCTCAAATATACTGTCAGCAATTAGAGCGTTTGAACCAAGCTTTGAGGAAAAAAAGACCTGCTCTAGTGAATTGAAAAGATCGAAGAACTTGGTTGGGAGAAAATTCCTCATCCACCTTATTCTCCCGATCTTGCTCCTTCAGACTACCATTTGTTTTGCAGCTTACAGAATCATTTGGAAGAAACAGCTTTTGTAACACAGGAAGAGGTTAAAACTGACATTTGTGAGTTCTTCGAATCAAAGCCAAAAGAATTTTACAGTAATGGAATTAGTAAGCTTGTTAATAGATGGAAGGAAGTCATAGATAATCAGGGAAAATACATTGTTGATTGAATCTGTAATTAAATGTAATATTTGGTCACTTGTTTTCTTTATTCAAAATTCGGACAGAACTTATGGGATGACCTGATACATCTAAAACAATCAATGACTTAATTAATAAAAACAAAACAACAAAGCCAAAACTTGAAGGAGGAATTTACTTCATCAATTGCAGGAATTGCCTGAATGAATACATTGGAAAAACCTCAAGAAATGTAAACAAAAGGCTATATGAAAACAAAAGGGACATTTTTAAAAATCAATGCAGAAAATGTGTTGGTTGTTCAACATAACAAACTGACCACAATTTTGACATAGGGAATGCTACTTTGATTAAAAGAGAAAATTAATCCACTAAGATGAAAATGTCTGTAAAGTGCCTTGGTCACTAAATCAGCCACAGTAAATTTGCATCTAGGCTCTTACAATATATATTACCATTCTTGGTAAATTTTCTGTTGTTACAATATTTTGGATAGTCAGGGACAAAGGTGATGGAGAGAAAAAGAATACGGATGAATTTGGCTAAAAATGTTCTTTCAAAAATTTTGAAACTGCCAGCATCTCTCATTTCATACACATGTAGATATAGCAACATCAACAAAGCCCAGTCCAATGAAATCTTAATGGATGAACTATATCACAAAAACTTTTTCCCAATTTGTCATACTATTTTACTAAATACTGTTTGCTGATATATAAAAATATACAAAATGATATATCATTATTTTTTTTATATATATATATATATATATATATATATATATATATATATATAGAGAGAGAGAGAGAGAGAGAGAGAGAGAGGTTCATGGCCAAGTAGTTAGAATGTTTGCTTTTTGACCATGAGACCCAGGTTCAAATCTCACCAAAGTTGATTTGTCAGGATGGTAACTTCTTGAAGTTGTTGATCTGGAGGAGGCAACCTCAATGTGCAGTACTTTTGGAAAGTGCCTGAAAACCACACCACAGCTGTCCCAAGCCTTGTGAGTGAAATTGGGCAGAGGGGACCATTTGTGAGTCAACGATGATTGTGCTAGCACAGTCACAAGTCATCGTGACTGAGTATTTGAGCATGCTGGCTTTGTTCAAACTGTTGATCATGCTAGATAACGTGCTCTTTCCCAGATACTGTAACTAAAGTTTGATCAGCATAGTTGCAGTATGAACCACAGGTGGACACTGTGGCTGTTGAACAAACACAAATATCCCTGAGCAGGCATCTGCAACAGGGATTAGCTACCCACCCTATTAGAAAGACATTCTCAGATGAGTGGCCAGCCATATATATATATATAAACCTCTTCTAGGAATTGAGCACTCTGAGTCACTGGCTTGTTTATTCTAAAATAAATACATAAAAATTCACCTTCCTCTCTGCTCAGGGGAAAAAATCTTTGACTGATGCCAAATTGGTTGGGTTTTGATCTTGGCTTGAGGCAATCGGATGTCTAGCCACACTGATGAGCTGTGTTACAGCAAAACAGTCTGTCTGTAGATGATACATACACATACACATATATATATATATATATATATATATATATATATATATATATATATACACACACACACACAGACAGACACAGACACACACTACCAGTCAAAAGTATTTGGTGACTCTCGAAAATTTTGATTTCTCATCCTAAAAGTATTATTTTCAATGAAGTTAAGCACTACAATGGTTTTGTTTATTATATGAAATACAAGTCTTCCTGAATGACATTAAATACAAATTAAACAAAAAAAAAAATCTTCTTAAACTTTTGATTCATCAAAATGACCCCCTTGGCCGCTATCACTGCTTCACAGATTCTCAGTATTCTTTCCACCAAAAACTGGAGGTAGACTGAAGACAGTTTGGCCCAGCTTTCCTGCAAGAGTTTCCAGAGGTGAGCCACACTTGTGGGTTGTTTAGCTCTGACTTTTTTGTCAAGGTCATCCCACACCAGTTCAATGGGATTTAAGTCCGCTGATTGTGCCGACCAAAACATCAGTTGAAGAACATGCTGTTCCTCTTTGCTTTTAATGTACCACTGGCAGAGTTTACTAGTATGGTTTGAGTTATTATCTCGTATGTGTGCAAATCCTTGGCTCACAAGCTGCATTCCAAATGGGATCATGTGATGCTGCAGTGCTGTGATAGCTGATCTAATTCAATTTGCCCTTCACCTGGTGCAAATCCCTAACTTTGCAATTGTCACTCCCCCACACACACCATAACAGAGCCTCCTATATGCTTTATGGTTGGTGTGATACAGGAGGTTGCGGCTCTTTCACCAACTCTTTGCCGCACATAGACCCTCCTATTTCAAACTTTGAGTCGTTAATCCAAAGGTCTTTATTCCACTGATTTATTGTCCTGTCTTTGTGCACCTTGACCTACTGAAGCCTTTTGTCATTGTTTTGATTCCTCAGCAGTGGTTTCTTGACAGCAATTCTGCCATATAGGCCAGATTCACAGAGTCTTCTCCTCGCAGTAGATGCTGACACATTTTTTTTCCCAACATTGGTTCAGGTGTGCAGTGGTGTTTGGAGCAGCTGGTGACACTGCTTTTGTTCTTGCTTTTGGTCTACCAGCCTTACTTTTGGTCTTGTTTTGTCCTATTTTCTGACGTCTCTTAACAGTATAATCCACTGTAGTTCCGGAAATTTTTTTTTCTTTTTTTTTTTAAATATCTCTGCTTGAATATCTTTCTTTTTTTAAAGTGATGCTCACTTGTCTTTCTTCAAGTTTACACATTTTGGACATTCTGTTGAGAAAGAAGTTTTGATCCAGAAGAAAGTTGCAAAATTTAAATTTTTAAACAAAATAAGAATAACAGATTTGACTACTGAGCAAAATACATTAGCAGCATAAGTAAAACAGGTAGTATCTAGCAAGCAGTAATTCGACATAATATAGTTTAATGTGAGTTCAAATGGTGGTATAATGTAACTTTTGAAAATTGTTTTATTCATGCTCAGTACTAAGGAAGAAAAACACCTTCAAATCAATTTTCCAAAAGATATCTATTTATACTACACATATTTTTTTGAGATTTCTCAAACATTCAGGCTGGTAAATGTTGTTAATACTGTTTATTATAAACAGAACAATTACTTAAATATTTGTATCTAAAGAAACTAACATTAATTAAATATTTGTAACTAAAGAAACTAACATGAAAAATTTTGGGAGATCTATGATGAGAGAAGTTTTGCTTAAAGGCACAAATTCGATAAAAGATCCATTTTTCGTTGCCAGTCACAAGTCTATTCAAAAAAGTTGAAACAAGTTGGCAAGAATGGAGAGAAGAGCAGATGTCAACTCAGGATTTCGACCTTATCTGACTGACTGATTTGTTGCAGCTCAGTTGCTCAGAGCATACTAGATTTAACAATGGCTCTCTCTGTCTGGGGGATGCAGGTTTGAAATAAATTTTTCTTTAAGATTTCTCGAACACTTGGACCGATAGATGAAAATAAATAATTATACTCTTTATTAAATAAATGGAGCATCTTCTTAAATATGAGTATTCACTAATAATAATGTTTAAAGTGATAAAAAAAAGTTTATTATAAGGTTTTAACAAAAACAGCATACTATAAATATATGCTATAAAAAGGTATATAAGTAAATATGTCTGTCTACAGAGTCCTTTTCTTTATCATGGGGTAAAATGATTTTTAAAAAAATCTCAAGTCTCAAGCATCCAATCTACCACTGGATAGCTGAATCAAAAAGTTGATGCCACCCTTAAGTGCATTAATGTGAAAATGATAGCAAGAGACTAAGACAGAACTTGAACTCAGTTTGCTAGCTCCACTTTCTGCATTGATAACTGTTATGCTACCTGATAATAAAAAGCAGTTCTGATGCCTTTTTCTTGTCTTTTTCTAAACCAATTTTTCTTCTCTCTTTAATAAAAATTGACATGTTTATATCTGTTGACAAATGACTTAGATATGCATCTACAAAAATGGAGACAATTCCCTACCCCTACCTATCCGGTTTAAAATCTCCGAGATGGAGACAGGGACCAGTTAATCTGCTAATCAGAAAACAATCTTTTGGGAGTAATTGGCTGAAACTGATTTTTTTTTTTTTTTTACCAACATTGTTAAATTCTACTCATATTTCTGTTCAGGCTCTCAGAGACTTCTTGGTGTAGAAGCATCTGTATTTCATCTTTTAACTTGTCAAAAGTTGTACGTTGAGGAATGGTTTGGGTTACAGGTTATGAGGGCAGTGAAAATAGTTCCTTAAAATTGGCAATTAAATTTGTGCTGAAAGAGTTAATCATAGTAATCCCATAAACTTTAAAATGAACTTAAATCTTTACTGACAGAAAAGGCTGCATGATGTGTAGTAATTACTTCAGTGTAGATATAATAGAACTGTAAATAAGGAATGACTGATTTAAGATGCAGAGATTAGATAAGATTAAAGATTATTTATAATTGCATTGAATAATTTTGGTTGGTTTCTCTCTTGACTTTTGACTCATTTTTCAAGGAGTTTCTCTTTCAAATAATTGTGTAGCATATTTTTATAGAACTTCAATATTTCAATATTCCTAACATTTTTTCCATGGCAAATTCATTTCTTGCCTTTCTCTCTCTGGGTGTTTACTTCTCTTCCTCAATACTTTATTTTCCTGCCTTTAAATTTACAAGATTTTTCTAGTTATTATTTAATCTTTCTAACATCTCTTATTTTATCTAACAAACCTTTCTTCCTGACTTACACTTTATTAACTTCTCTTTCTGCATCTTTTCTATAACATTTCCAGTATATTTATAATTTCTCTACTTTTCTTTCTTAATATGTTTATTTACTCTTCTTTCTCTCTTATTTGGTTTCTTCTTCTCTATCTCTCCAATTTCCGTCTCCATCAACCTCCATTCCTTTCATTCTTTCTTTCTTTCTTTCTCTCCCTGTAAACCTTCATTCCTTCCTTTCTTTCTTTTTTCTCTCCCTGTAAGCTTTCATTCCCTCCTTTCCTTCTTTCTCCCTGTAAACTTTCATTCCCACTTTTCTTTCTTTCTTTTTTCTCTCCCTGTAAATCATCATTTCTTCCTTTCTTTCTTTTTTCTCTCCCTGTAAATCATCATTCCTTCCTTTCTTCCTTTTCTCTCCCTGTAAACCTTCATTCCATCCTTTCTTTCTTTTTCTCTCCCTGTAAACTTTCATTCCATCCTTTCTTTCTTTCTTTCTTTCTCCCAGTAAACTTTCATTCCCACTTTTCTTTCTTTCTTTTTTCTCTCCCTGTAAATCTTCATTCCTTCCTTTCTTTTCTTTCTCCCTGTAAATCTTCATTCCTTCCTTTCTTTCATTCTTTTTTCTCTCCCTGTAAACCTTCATTCCTTCTTTTCTTTCTTTTTTCTTTCCTTGTAAACCTTCATTCTTTCTTCCTTCCTTTCCATCATTATTTACTTCCCTTTCGTTTCCTCTTCTTATCTGTCTTTAGTTTTCTTATCTCTTCTATTTTTCTCTCTCTCTCTGTCAACCTACATTCCTTTCTTTTTATCATTAGTTACTTCTCTTTTTCTCTTATTGGATTTTCTCTTCCTCTCTCTCTTTATTTTTCTTATCTCTCACTGTCAACCTCTCTCCCATTCTTTCTATCATTATTTACTTCTCTTGCTTTCTTATTTGATTTCCTCTTCCTCTCTCACTGTTTTTTTTTTTCATTTTTTAACATTCTCAGTATGTTTCTTATCTCTCTCTTGGTTCCTTTCTTTTTTTTTACTTTTCTTTCTCTCTCCCCATCTTTCTTTCCATCATCATTTACTTCCCTTTCTTTCTTATTTGATTTCCTCCTCTTCTGTGTGTCAATATTTTTCTTATCACTTCTATTTCTCTCCCTGTCAATCTCCCTTCTTTTCTTTCATTCTGTCATTATTTACTCTTTCTCTCATTTGATTCTTCTGTCACTGTTTTTTTCTCTGACATTTCCTTTCTTTACTTCTCTTTCTCTCTACCTATCCTCCTTCTCTATGACATTAACATCATTTTTAAAATCTTACTTTCATCCCTTCTCTACAATGTTAGATATTTTGTGCATATCAACATTTCCATTATAAAACTGTTATATTTTAGGATGATTAGGTAGCATCATTGTTAGCAGAACTGCAAATCCCCTTTCATATCCTAGTCTCATCAATTGTCCTTTGTATTATCTTGGGAAAGGCACCAAACCATCTCTTCTCCCTCCCAGCTCTGGGTTAAATAGCAGGGTGGATTGGACCCATTATCCTTGGTTGTCAGCCAGTCTACTAGAAAGACTACTCAATTTAAAACCATGAAAAAGGCAACAAGGAAACCTCTTCCTAATAAATCTTAGCAATTTGTGAAGAGCCATAACTGCTTAAAATCTGAAGAGATATAGCATTAAACAACATGAAGGGTAAAACTTTCAGTAGAATTTAATTTGCATTATGTGAAAATCTGTATAGCTAAAACCTGTGCCGCCTTAAATAAAACGGATCTAATCTGGAAATCTAATCTACCAGACTACTACAGAGATTCTTTTGTAGAGGTGGTGCTAATGTAGGGTGCAAGTGCTTGGACATTAACTAAAACCCTAGAGTCTAAGCTTGATGGAACTTACATTTAGATAATGAGATCTATACTTAACATCTCTTGGAGACAACGTCCAACTAAATGACAGTTCTATGGACCCATTTTTACAATCTTACACAAAATGCACATTACAGGACACTGCTGGCAAGCAAAACAAGAACTTGCAAGTGATCTACTGTTCTGGTCACCTAGCTATAGATCAAGACATTTTAGTTGCCCAACAAACACCTACATTCACCAGCTACATCATGGCACAGACTGCCACCCTAATGACATTCTGACCTTGATGCAGGAGGATGATGGTTGGTGTGATAGACTCATTAATGTCCAAGGTAGCTTGACCAAATAAAAAAATAATATAATTTAGTTTATTTTGTTCAAAATATTGGTATTAACTTTTTTTTGGAGGATGTTAAGTGTTATTATGCTTGCTAAAAAGAGTGTCATCTTCTTTTTAATTAATAAATAAATTCAAAAGATTGTACGGACGCAATAGGCGATTATCTCCCTTTGACTGAGATGAAGTCCCGAGGGATACATGACGACTGGTGAGTGATGTCAGTTGCTTTTTATCCCACCTGGAGACATGATGTGTCTGCCCACACCAGTTGCTATGTAGTCTGAAGAGAAGACAGACATCACAAGCCCACATTGGTAGGGTAAATAGAGGAACCTAAATGGTCTCACCATAAACATAGAAGACACCAGAGACCTGCTGTTTTTTCAACTTGGAAATATTAGAAGTAAGACCCTCTGTCTTTTACCCACCTTTCACACTGTTTCTTGTATACATATGTTATAGTTTCTCTGTGTGGGACAAATTTGTGATTAGTATATATATTGGTATAAAACATCTCTTTGAGACCCATACATGTTTGTTATTCCTTTCTTTCAGATATTCTATCCTATCCATGTATTAATGTGTTAGTATATCATGGATATAAAGGAGAAATGCAAACTGGGAATATTTCTTTCTTGCATAGTACCTCTATTAATATATAAGCAATATAAACATTTATTTGAATAACACAATATCCTATATGCTTGATTCTTCTGTAATCTGTGGGAAACTGATATAAAACAAATAAATAAAATAATAATAAAGAAAAAAAAAAAAAGAAATTCATTTTCCCATGATGCCAGTTATAAAGAAACGAGAAAGAGCTTCTGGCCACATACACAATTTTATTTCCTGACTCCTAGAAAGGACAATCTTTCTCTTTTCCACAACTTTGTTTGGATGTGTTTTGGTAGTCGTAATCATTAAGTGAATTGGTCATTCCAACTCAGCACAAAGTTGAATTGATCTTGACCATTTTAACCATTGTTGTCCTAACTTATTTCTAAACCAAAAAAGAGAACAAACATGCCTAAGAGACATTGAGAATATTGTTTTATGACAGTCACCATAAAAGGAAGCTTTGATAAAAAAAAATTGAACATATCAGATTGATAAATGTTTCCTATTTGTTCTTTATCTTATCATTCTGATAAGATTTGATCTATAATTGATCTTATTATTTATAATACAATGTCATTATGTACAATATAATTGTACAACATTTGTACTGCTTAATAAAACCTAATGCTGCTGCATAATAAAACCTCAGGCTACTGCATAATAAAACATCAGGCTACTAAATAAGTTATTATAAATATTTCTAATAAAATCAGAAAAGATGAAATGCACAAGGTATTGTTTCTACCCTCATTTTAAGCAGTCATTTTTTTTTACTTCCTATATACCAAAGTTAAGCAGTGCTAAGCATGGTCAGTACTGTAAACGACATCTTACAATCCAAAATACGTTTTGGCTTTAAATAACTCACAAAGAAACAAATCAATCAATCAGTCAATTTATTCCTCTGTTTTCTGTTCCCCCCCCTCTCTCTCTCTCCTCACTGATTGCAAGTCTCTAATTAAAAAAATAAATTATCCACCTGCCAAATTTAGCTTTTTTTTTTTCACCCTCATATTCCATTTGTCACCAAAAAAGATTGACACTGGATGAAAGATAAATTCTGATAGATTAAAATTTGTATGTTGCATGGAGGAAGAAAAGACATTTTACATGAAGTGCAATAGTATCAGAGAAAGAAAAAGCAAAGGATATAAGAAAAGAAAAATTCAAAGAGAAGAAGAAATATTTACAAAAGAAACAGATTAGGAAGTAGAAGAAGAAAAAGATCAGGTATTGAAGCGAATGAAACATAAAACCAGAAAAAAAAGATAATAAATAAAAGATAATAAATAAAAGTAAAAAAAAATTGGGATGAAAGCAAATTGGAGACATAAAGTACTAAAGAATACTGAGAGAAAATGAAGAGAAAGAAAAAATGATTATTGAATGAAATATAAAATGAAGAAAGAAGAGAAAAAAAAGCAAATTCAAAAGAAAGCAAAGAATAAGGAAGACAAGAAGAAAGAAGTAGCAGACAAATAATGCTAAGAAAAGAGAATACATACAGGTAGAGAGATAGATATGAACAGACAAAAATAGATTAGTACAAACAGACTGAGATAGATATAAATAGACTAGATGGTTAGATAGATAGATATATAGACTGATATAAAATGATAGTCAGTTTGTGTCAGTTTGTGTCTATCTAAGACAGATGCAAACTGATTGAAATAGATAGATACATTTTGTCTCCATCTATCTATTTCAATCAGTGATAGATACAAACTTAGATAGATATAAATATAATTTAAAAATTTAGAATATTATTATAGATTACTTGTAATTGTATGCACGAGTCCTTGTATAAATAGCTTTAAATAATTATGAACTGATTTTATCATCGTGATATTTTTGCCTTACATTAAGTATTAATATAGTAACCTGGCTCCACAAATTGAAGGAGAGAGTTATCAATGATAATGTTGTGACTTTGAATCTGCGGTTATCTCCCTTTAACATGCTCTTTTTTTTTTTTTAATTATTTTATCACATAAAATTTAGTGAAGCGCAAGCAAATTTTCATTCCAAATATGCAGCCCAGAGAAAAAAGTTTGGAAACCACTTTTGGCTGTTGATCAGAGAAAGGGGCAGAAAAAGAATGTAAAAATGAATGAAGTATAAAAAGAGGAGAGAAATTAAGAAAAATTTGAAAGGAAGTAAAAATAGGAAAAAGCAAACATTAGTGAAGTAATCAAGATTATAGATAAAAGAAATTATAAGACTTTGGATTCAAATGGAAAGCATTTAACACAATATCTGGTAAATTAATTTTTGAAAAGAAATTATTTATCTAAAAAAACGAAAGAACAAAATACTATATTCTACTATTCTGGAAGGAAAAAGATCCATTTTCTAAGCCCACTTTTCTCTAGTAGGGAATGCTTTAAGCAATTTTGCATTTAGTATACAATTATTTCCCCATTTTGTTTCTTTAGATGAAAAACAAAAATTGATCCTTTTCTTTCCATTTATTTTTTTAAAAAGAAACTAGAAAAGAAAAATAGCAAAGGAAAAAAAAGAAGAAAAATCCAGCAAATGAAAGAAAAACAATAAAAAAAAGAAAGGTAAACAGAATGAGTAAGAGAAGAAAAGATAAATGTATAATATGGAGTAATGAAAAGGATGAAATATAAAAATGAATGAAAACACAAAAAGAAGAAGACAAAGAAAAAACATAAGGATGGAAGATGCAGAAGAAAGAGTAGAAAAGAATGGGAAAAAACTGAGCAACAAATAAAAAGATAAAAGTGGAAATGAAGTCAGTGACACTAATAAAAAAAAAAGAAGAGGAAGAAAGAAATGGTGAGAAAAGAAAAAGAAGAAGAAATAAAGAAAAAAGAATGAAGGATAAAAAGTAAAAAGGGCAAATGAAAGGGAGAGAAATTAAGAAAATAATCACAGAGGTAAGAAGAAAGAAGTCATAACCAAATAATAGTAAAGAAAGAGAAAGAAAAAAAGAGAGAAAAAATAAAAAAGAAATAATAAAAAGGGGTAAAAAAAAAAAAGATAAAAAGAAATTAAGAAAAATTAGAAAAGAAAACAAAATGGAAAACAAAACCATTGGTGAAGCAATCAAGATGAAAGATAAAATAAATTATATGACTTTGGATTCAAGCAGAAAACATTTAACATAATATTTAGTAAATTAATTTTTGCTAAATTATTTATCTTAACAAAATGTAGGGAACAAAATATATTCTACTCTTCTGAGAGAAACATGATCGATTTTTTTATTTGGTATTAAATTCTTAAGAAATGAACTTGTGAAGGTTTGGTGCAAAATGGTTTCCAGATTCAAAATGAATGACCACAGAGTAAAGGTTGTTTTGGAAGATTTATTTTCTTTTTTTATGAACACAAATTGTAACCTTGTGAAACAGCATTCATAACTTGCAGCACATTGGAACAAAGAGGGGGGTGAGAGCAAAACTCCTTCCTTGTAGTTGGCATTCATTCTGATTAGTTCTTTGAGGGTTAATGAAGTCAACCAGCTTGTCCCCTCTTTCTGAATAAAGTGGGGAGAGAATAGCTCTCAAAGCTCTATTTTTCCTGAATTTATATTGATTTTTTTAGTTAGTAAGCAGTGAGTGTAAGTAGGATTGTCCTTTGCTTTGGTACTGGGTCTTTGTCATTTTTTTCCCACTTATCCAAGCATCTGGTTTCAGAAAAGAAGTTAGTTAATTGAGCTATCCTTAGGAATGATGCTGTTAATGTTAATGAGGTGTTAAGGATATTATAAGTAGGTGATGCTTCTCAGGGAATTTAATTTTTATTTTGTTTATTAAACTTTGTCTACTCATACAACCTCATTATATTTTTACTGAAGATGTAAAAGAAGTATCAAAAAAAGAAGTATCAAAAAAAGAAGTATCAAAAAAAGAAGTATCAAAAAAAGAAGTATCAAAAAAAGAAAACTGAAAAAACACATGTATGTACAGATAAAAAAATGATATTAACTCCTATTGAACTGAAGAGAATTGTTCTAATAAGCTCTCCTCATTACTATCTCGACCACATGAATTTAAGTGTACAATTAGATTGGCAACTAGGTCTAATCATTTTACTGTTGAAACAGCCTACATGTCACTGTCAGTTCTTTTCTAATAGTTTCTTTTCTCGCACTCCTCACCTGTGGAACTCTTTTGATTTCTTGCTTCCTTGCCATTTGCAATTATCAAAAATTTAAATGCAACATCATTCACCATCTTCTGTCTCCCTTAGTACCTGTTCTCTTATTGACCATTCTCCTCACTTAAGTCTTCTTAATCTCTGCTGTCTTACTAACATTGTCGTCTTGCTTGCTTTGAAATTATATATACAGGGTGTCTCAAAATAATGTATACGCTCTTTAAATATTAATAGTTAATAATGCATTAGCATGATGTGAGAAATTATATGGATGAAAATATGCAAAACAGATGGATTGGAAGAAGAGGGACAGTTGAATACCCACCTAAATCACCAGATTTGACACTCTTGGATTTCTTTTTGTGGGGGTTTCTAAAAGACAAAGTTTACAGCAGGAAACCTGAAACAATTGCTGAAATGAGAGTAGCAATTGAAGAAGAATGTGCTCAAATACCAGAAGAAATGATACTGAACGTTTGTAGGTCTATTTCTTCAAGATATGAAAAGTGTATTGAACAGAACGGCAACCAGTTTGAGCACTTGATGCGAATTCATCATTATATGAACATTCTGCCATTGATCCAAATAGCTTTTATCTTATTAAAGTTAATTTTCTATGTTTTTTCTTTTTTTCTCAAATTCTTTAAATGTGTATTCTTTCTCTTGTATTAATCTTACAGTCAAAATACATAAATTGAATAAATTATAACGATTCTAAGAGTGTATACATTATTTTGAGACACCCTGTATATATATGATTTAAGAATTTAACAGTTCAAAAGTAAAGCAGATATTTTCATATAGTGATCAATATTAAAAATATTAAATTAATATTAAAAAATAGAGCATTGATAAGATTATATTGAAAATTACTTAACATCAATTTTTGATGTTTCTCTGACTTCAAAGCTTCTTGGAATTGTTTATTCTTCAAGGGGTCTGTTGTTTGAATAAGTTTATTTCCAATTTTTTTGCATCTTTTTTTTTTAATTCATTGTGTACATGTACACATTCATGAGTTTTATGTTTTTTTTTTTACATGCACACGTTCATTAATTTTTGTTTTTATGTGTTCATTCATACGAGTCGTAATTTTTCCAATTGTAAATTTTTCTTCCAAATTATCTTTTTTCAATTATAATTTTTTTTATATGCATGTTTTGTATTGAATTTGTTATATTATTGTTATAGTGGAACACACCTATTCTATAGTTAATAGACTCTCCCACCTATAATAAGTAGTAGTAGTAAGAGTAACGAGTCACTTGCTCAGTGGGTCGGTCAGTCAGTCGATGTCGGACGACCGTTAGTCGGATACTAAAGTATCAGCGACCACAACTAGATTTTCTCTGCATCATACCTATTATATGAAGTTCCTAAAGTTTTGTACGTTGAACCTTTTTTAGGACCAACTTAGTATAAATACAAGCCTCCACTGTGAAATCACTTACATTATTAATTAAATTTTAATATTTTATGTTGTATTTCTTGTATTATGTTATATTATTATTAATGTTATTATTATATTACTATTATGTATCACTTTAAAGGTTATTATCAGTAGATACTTGTATTTGAGTAGGTTCTTCATTTATATATTAAACAGTATTATTATTTATTATCACCTACTGGACTGAAATTTCAAGAAATCTTATGAGAGAAAAATATGTGCTCTTTAATAAAATTTCTTGAAATTTCAGTCTGGTATGCAAATATAAATAAATAAAATAATATATATATATTTAAATATAAATATATTATTTAAATATATATTTAAATATAAATAAATAAATATACTGTTTAATATATAAATACAAACATCAGCTAATAACAACGTTTAACGTGATACAAATCTGCCGGATTAATAAATCCATTCTAATAAACTATATATATAAGGATGGACAACTTAATTTCTGGAATGACTACAATGTGTTTCTGGGGTAATTACTTTGGCAAATATTTGTGCCAAACATATTTGGACATGTTCCACTTTCTGCTTTCCTAAGTTGCACATGATATAAATAATGTATTGCCGAACAGTAGATGAAGTTGTATGTGTTCATATTATCCTGTTTGCAGTAAATGAGTGTAAATAATCTGGAGCAGCAGATTTACATCAAGTTTTGTAAAAGTGCGAGTGAAATGTTAAAGAAAAAAGTTGGCAACCAAAAGCAGAAAGAAAAGCTCCAAATGTGGACAAAGTACAAATATTGGTGCCCTCATATGGAAGCTTAAATGTGTGACTGATAGGCAAACAGTGCAGCAGATTCTAACAGAGAAATTGGGAATGAGAAAAATTATGTTACTATGAGTTCTTGAATTCCTGGTGAAGAAATCCATTGAAAAATTTGGCCATCTACCAATAAACTTAGGTCACTGCCATTTTTACTATAAAGACAAAGATTTGTTGACATTCCTGATGTCTAGCAACAAATGACTACATAACTGAAATGTATTGTAGTAAACAAGTTCCAATTTTTTTTATTAATTCATCACCCAATAGAAGGCACAAGAGCCAATCAAGGTAGAGAGTTTCTGAATGATTATCTTGTATGAGTGTAAGAGGAGGAGGAAAGATAATAGTTAACTAGATTTGAAAAGGTTAAGTTTGTTGTTGTTGATTTTGTTTACTGGCATGTCAACCTCTGTGGATTATTTAATGCTGAAATCTAAATATTTTGAATGCAATTGTATGCCTTCAGTTATAGATAAAATGTATTTTTAGTCATTTTGCTATAAAAATATTTGCTGGTCATTTTGCTGTAAATAGGTAATGTTAGTAATTTTACTATAAAAATGTACTGCTGGTATTTTTAATATAAAAATGTATTTTTATACTTTTATAGCATTTTGTTTTTGTTTGGGGGTTCACTATTTACCCATAGCTGGGACCCTAACAGGTGCTACCGCTTCAGGTCAGGATGGACCTGAAAACAACAGTGATGAAGAAGTGCTTCTATGTTTCTCAAATCCTCCAATCTTCTGATCAGAAGCAGGATATAGTTTATCATCATACTCAGGACTAGGTTAAGATTGTAGCATTTGGGAATGCATCGTTTTTGGGAGTCCACAAAGTAGCGGTACTTGCAAGGAACTTGTCTGAATGTAACTTCCTTCTTAGTAATGGAATATGATGAGAATGGGAGTTATTTAACCCAGAGTACATAGTATCATAGGATTTAGCTGTAAAGGTCTAAATTGGTGAAGCTAATGAAAGTAGCTTTTTGAAAATTTACCTGGAAATAACGATAATGTATGAAGAGGTTTTCAATGTTTCATCTGTGAGAAAAGGATTGCAGTGTGGAAAATAATTCATCACCTACATCGCCATGTAGACTAATTGTAACTCTATTAAGACTGGAAAGTGAAGACCGGGCAGCTCCAGCCCAGATATGGCAGCAGTATTCCATTTTTGGTTTGATCTGGGTCTTGTAAAGATTGCATGTTTCCTACAATTGTATCTTTATTTCACAATGTGAGGATCTTCACATGGAGAGTGTTCCAAATGTGACAGTAGCCTATAAGGACAAGATATATATAACAGAAGCACCTTTTTTATATAATTATCAAATACCCAATAATCTTTAAAATTTTGGAAAATATTCTCTGTCATCTAATGTTTAATTGAATTTTAGATATTCTGGCATTAAATTTACTACAGTTATCTTTCTTATTTTCTAGTAATGTCATGTATGGACATCCTTATTTACAAAAATTGGCACATTTATACAAACAAAAAAATTCAAAATTCTTTTAAAAATATTGGTGGTCAATGAATTCTACTAAGCTTTTCCATTTTTAGTAAATATAGGTTTGACTTACCTCTTTCAGAAAAGGCTCTGCGATGATGAACCAATTCGGCATTGATTTGGCTAGAAGAGATAGAAGGCTAATAGGCTGACAATTTCTGTTTGAACTTTTCAGTAATTAGATTGCCATACCTCATATTAACATTATCATTTTTGCATCTTTTTTTTTTTTTTTTGTAAGGGACAATTTTTGTTTTTGCTTGATCCTTGTACTGCACCAGTAAGTACTGCGTTCCAACTGATATGTTTTATTTTCCTACATATCTTCATAAACTGCACTTCCTACCGACACTTCTTATGCTTAAGTAACAGCCTCATTCAGCAACCCTACCTTGAGTGGCTATTGGGCCTTATTCATTTTACTTGCTGCTGCTGTTGAAAGTCCTCAAGTGATGTGGTTTCTGTTATTTGGTACAGTTCTTTGTGATTTTGTAGTGCCATTCTAAAGTTCAAAGATGGCTAATCTTTGCTATGACCCACAGGCTTGTGAGCTTTAAATTGGAAAAATCAGAATCAATCAGGTACAGAAACATAACTATCTGAGTAGTTTAGTAACAGAAAAGAAGTGTGACATAGAATTCTAAAAATGTTTTCCAGAAATTAAGTAAAGCATTAAGACATAGGAGAATTTCATTAGAAACAAAGAAAAGCATGTTGAACATCTATGTGATATCTATCTTCCTATATAGCAGTGAATCCTGGACAATTTCCTTACAGATGAAGAAAAGACTCAAAGATGCAAAGGATACTGAGAATAACATGGACAGAACATGTGAGCAATGTGAAAATTCAAAAGAAAATAACAACTAGTAAGACACTCCTACTTAAAAAAAAAACACAGAAAGAGATGGTTGAAATTTCTGGGACACATTATGAGGAAAGTGTGCTTGGAAAATTTAATACTCACAAGATTATTTTCTGAGGGTAGAAGTGGGAAAGGGAAACAGTGAACAAGGATGGATGCTACCATAGCAATGTAAGTCAGCTGAGGTCTTGTTAAATTGAAAACAGTCGGACCTGCCACAAAAATGGATTCAGTGCATTTATTTTCAACTGATGGTTATCAATAGGTGAAATCAACTTCAAAGTACAGAGCAAGAGGCTCAAACTGACGGAAGGAAGATAAATTATTTTTTTAGACTAAGATAACAAGACAAAGAAAATTATCTTTAAGACTGACCATTCCATGAAAAGGGACAGAGAGAGAAAGCAGGCATCAGAGAACAGTCAGGGAAGACAGCTGCTGGACTGCACAACTCCCCCATCATGTATGCCTCATCTCTACTTTGCTTGCCTATAGCAGTAGGTTACTGTTATAAGCTTCTGACCATGAGACCCTGTTTCAAATCTCACCATGGTCGATTTGTCAGGAAGAAGACTTCCTGATGTTATCAGATTGGAGGAGTCAATCACTGTGGCAGCTTTGGTAAGTGCCTGAAAACCATACCACAGGTTTACCCAAGCCTTGTGACTGAAACTGGGTAGACAGAACCCTTGGGGTCCGTTGACAGCTGTGCTAGCACAAAGTCACAAGTCATCATGGCTGAGGGCTTGAGCATACTGGCTTTGTTCAAATTGTTGATTATGCTAGATAACACACTCTTTCCCAGAAACTCTAAGGTTTGCTCAGCATAGTTGCAGTGTAAACCACTGGTGGGTTCTCTGGGTGTTGAATAAACACAAAGGTGCCTGAGTAAACGTCTGCAATAGGGATTGGCTAACTGCCTTAGTAGACGGGTATACTTGAATATGAGTGGCCAGCAATACTGCTATAAGCAAGATTAAAATCTGCTTTACTGCTAGAAATTGTTTTATTTTTCACTCATGGGTAACAATCGTGCCAAAATGATAAGTGTTTGACAGGAAGAAACGGCACCCTGTCAACAAACCTGGTATCTGGTCAGAGCTGCAATGCAACACTACTGCTACAAGGGACTGGAGGTTGTGAAAAGCCATAATTGCCCACATCCTGATGGGACACTGAACATAAATGATGATGATGACTGCAAGAATTTTTATATAGTAATATAGATGAGACAGAAGAAAATTCCTTAAGCATGACTACCAGATATACTGATATATAAACATCTTTCATGTATAATGTGACCCCTGAATTTTGTAAAAGAACAACAATTTTTTTTTTTCATATGGCGAGCACAGCTTCTGAGCAATACTAATAGGCCTACTGTACTCAAATATTGCAGTACTAAGCTTTATCTTGAACATATTTTATAACAGATAAATGGTCTTCATATTTTTTGTACAAAGCTAGCCCAAAATAGTGAGAAAAACCACTTACTGTAAAAATATCTGATATGAAGATTTAGATACCATACTTTTGTTTCATTAATGCCTGACTATGGTAGCTCCTTTACCCTAGGCCAACCTCCCACATAGCCTAAGTTTCTTCCATTTTGTCATTAAATGAAGAACAAAACAAACTATATAAAAATTTATCTGTGTATTGTGCAACTAGTGACAAAAATGCATGATTTTGAAAAGGTTAAAAACTGCACTATACACAGGTAATTTGGGGGAATCTTTTTTTAATCACATTATACACAGATAATTGTTTTTTAAATAATTAGCTGTGTATAATATGACACCCTATTTTTTGTGTAAAAAAACCTGATCATAAAAACTCTATACTCGAGTATATAAGGTAGGAAAAACATTTTTCTTGCTCCAGGCAATACCAAGTTACCTTAATTATTTCCACTTTATTTGCTCTAAGGTTAATTTTGATCTGCAAATGACAATAATAAAAAAGCTAGATGCAATTTTAGGATTATACATTCTGTACAGTCATGTGAAAAAGCAATATATTAAAAACAAAATGTGTATAAGGAGATGACTTTTTTAATTTAATTTTCATGGTGATAAAAAAACAAAAAAAAACAGTCCATCTTTTCAATAACTTTTTTTTTTTTGAGACATTTTATCATTACTACTGGGAGACAGAAATGCTTATTTGCCTGAAGAAACAAAAAAATTACTTTATTTTTTGTTGTTTAGGTAGAATCACAAAATCAAGCTAGAAATTATGCAAGTATGACTGGTGCTCCTGTTATATATTTAAAGATTCTTGATAAAATCCAAAGAAGAATCTGCAATGTTTTTGGTCCTGACTTGGCATCTCACTTTCATTTATGGCAAGATCTCATCATTTTACAATTGCAATGGCTAGTTGTTGCCATAAGTTCTATGCTAATAG
The DNA here is from genome assembly GCA_903632075.3 of Acanthosepion pharaonis. Taxonomy (NCBI): domain Eukaryota; kingdom Metazoa; phylum Mollusca; class Cephalopoda; order Sepiida; family Sepiidae; genus Acanthosepion; species Acanthosepion pharaonis. Next base: position 293,790 of record CAHIKZ030001830.1, on the reverse strand, counting down.
TTTCTTCTCTCGCACTTCTCACTAGTGGAACTCTTCAGGTTTCTTATTTTTCAATCAACTTTAATCTTCAAAGTCAAATGCATTGTCAATCATTATTTTCTGTCTTCTTAATTCCTGTTCTTTTATTGTTCTCTCTCCTTTATAGTGTTTTTTTTTTTCTCATATTGTCTCACAGTCAGTAGCCCCCTTGTGTCTGAGTGGATTTATTGTTTTTCTTGAGGTGAAATGATTAAAAAAATGTATACATTCATGCATGTATAAAACTTGTTCATAACAATGACATCATATATTTAGGTAGAAAATAAATATCTCATTAAATACAGAAATTAACTCCTACTGAGATATAATAGATATATGTGCATTTTAGGGTTATGATGTCTTAAATTGTAAGAAAACTTTATCTAAAAACTTCTATTTTATAATAAATCATTAAAAAATATATGGTTAGTCTTCTTCTATGTGCTGTGTCCCAGAGGCGATCATGGGTCTCCACAATATCCTGTCCTTTATAGCTTTTCGTAAACTTTGTCTTTTTTCTATCTATTCTAATTCCTGTTCTGCTAACCATTTGCACAAGCTCATTAGGAAGGTTATATAATGCCTTCCACAGTCCTGTGGGTGTCAAATTTTCCAAGCCTATTTTTCTCTAGTAAGGAACACATTAAGCAGTTTTGCATTTAGTATACAGTTATTTCCCCATTCTGTTTCTTTAGATTAAAAACAAAAATTGATCCATTTTCTTTTCATTTCTTAATTTTTTAAAAAGAATCTAGAAAAGAAAAATAGCAAAGGAAAAAAAGAAGAAAAATCCAGCAAATGAAAGAAAAACAATAGAAAAAGAAAGATAAACGTATAATATGGAGTAATGAAAAGAATGAACTATAAAAATGAATGAAAACACAAAAAGAAGTCAAAGAAAAAGAAGAAGACAAAGAAAAAACATAGGGATGAAAGATGCGGAAGAAAAATGACTAATGAGTAGAAAAGAAGAAAGAGTAGAAAAGAAGAAAGAGTAGAAAAGAAGAAAGAGTAGAAAAGAAGAAAGAGTAGAAAAGAAGAAAGAGTAGAAAAGAAGAAAGAGTAGAAAAGAAAGGCAAAAAACTGAGCAATAGATAAAAAGATAAAAGTGGAAATGAAGTCAGTGACACTACTAAAAAAAAAAAAAAAAGAGGAAGAAAGAAATGGTGATAAAAGAAAAAGAAGAAGAAATAAAGAAAAAAGAATGAAGGATAAAAAGTAAAAAGGGCAAAAGAAAGGGAGAGAAATTAAGAAAATAGTCATAGAGGTAAGAAGAAAGAAGTCATAACCAAATAATATTAAAGAAAGAGAAAAAAAAAAAAATAAATAATAAAAAGGGATAAAAAAAAAAAGACAAAAAGAAATTAAGAAAAATTAGAAAGGAAAACAAAATGGAAAACAAAACCATTGGTGAAGCAATCAAGATGAAAGATAAAGTAAATTATATGACTTTGGATTCAAGCAGAAAACATTTAACACAATATTTAGTAAATTAATTTTTGATAAGAAATTATTTATCTAAAAAATAAAAGAACATAATACTATATTCTACTATTCTGGAGGAAAAAAGATCCATTTTTTGACCTGGTATTAAATTTAGATTTTTATGGGAGATGACTATGTAAAGTAGATGCAGTTGCTATCATTATTTTGCACTGATGACCCAGAAAGAGGCATGACCCTAAAATGCGTACATGCAATTAAAAAACAAACATGCACACACACATTTATTGCCTAAAGTGCTGTGGTAAAATATTTGATAATTCATTCATTTTATAAATTGCAGCCGCTTTCCCAGACACAACATTGCAAGTCACTACTCCATTGCTATTTCCATAAAACACGTAGAAATGAGTTCCCTTCTTAATTCCACCAGTTCAGACTTTTACTGCTAGGACATTCCATAATGCTTCCATAGATTTGAATCCTCCTCATTTTTTGTGTATTCCAAATATAAGGATAAAGTTCCACTTTTCCCCAAGGACTTCTACCTTGTGGAACATAGGTATTTCCCTAAACACCACTATCTTGCCCCATCCTGGGTAAGACGATCAACTACATCCGCATCCTGGGTAAGACGATCAACTACGTCGAGCATGGCCTCTGATCAGGAGGTTTTGAGGAGTGTGGAACCACCTCTTAATTGCTGTTGTTCCCAGGTCCACTCTGACCTCGGGAGGTAGCACCTGTTAGGGTCCTAGCTATAGGCAAATAGTTAACCCCAAAATTGGGGTCAAAACACTATGAAAGTGTAAAAATAAGTTTTAATACCAGCAATATATTTTTTGTAAAAAATTATTACCAGCAATACATTTTTGGAAAAAATATTAGCAATAAAAATATTGTCAGCATTAAATAAACCATTGAGGTTGATATGTCATAAAACAAACCAAACCAAATAATCTTGCCCTCTTCTAGTCAAGGGTCAATCATTATCTTCATTATTCTTATGGTCTATCACCTCCACTTTCCTTCATATCACATAACTCAATTATCATAACCATTTTAACAGTAACCCTCTACACTACAATCTTACCAAAGTCAAAGGTCAATCATTATCTCTCCTCATTATTCTTATGTTCTACCACCTTCTATTTCATTCATTTCACTCACCTCATCCATCAGGACCATTTTAACAGTAAACTTCTACCCTACAATCTTAACCTCTTCAAGTCAAGGGTCAATCATTATCTATCCTCATTATTCTTATGTTCTACCACCTCCTATTTCATTCATATCACACACCTCATCCATCAGGACCATTTTAACAGTAAACTTTTTTTAAAACAATCTTAACCTCTTCAAGTCAAGGGTCAATCATTATCTATCCTCATTATTCTTATGTTCTACCACCTCCTATTTCATTCATATCACACACCCTCATCCATCAGGACCATTTTAACAGTAAACTTCTACCCTACAAGTCAAGGGTCAATCATTATCTATCCTCATTATTCTTATGTTCTACCACCTCCTATTTCATTCATATCACACACCTCATCCATCAGGACCATTTTAACAGTAAACTTCTACCCTACAAGTCAAGGGTCAATCATTATCTATCCTCATTATTCTTATGTTCTACCACTTCCTATTTCATTCATATCACACACCTTATTCATCAGGACCATTTTAACAGTAACTCTCTACACTACAATCATAACGTCTTCAAGTCAAGTGTCAATCATTATCTGTTTTCTGTATTCTAATAATCTTCAATTCCTACCACCTTCCCTCCCATTTATATTGTATATCTTGTTCGGTACCCATTTTAGCAGTAGCCCTCTTCCTTGTGAAGCTTTCAAACCTTGTATTAGGCAAACTTTACCATAAAAAGCATTTGTTATTTTAGTAATAACTTATTGTTTTTATTACAGCTGTAGCATTTTTCATTTTGTGAAGTCTAATGCTTAATTGATAAACTATTCATACTTCCTGTGTCACCATTATTTCTAAGGAACAAAATTTTGATTAGCTAGAGCTTGATATAATATTTAGTTCTACTAGTTCTAGCCTTCATGGCCAAGAGCACATTGTAGCACACCACCCTCAGTCCCTTTGTATTCTATTTATGAGATTTAATTTCCAGGAGCAGCTTCTGTGAAATGCTGATCTGTGAAACTCCCATGAGGGTTCCCCCCGGTCCGATTGCTACAAACTTAACCTCTTCTAGCCTAGGACTAACCATCATCTTTCCAACCTATCTGCATAAACTCTACTTCTTATTCTGTAACCTCTACTTTGAGTGGCTTCCAGGGCTTGTACAGGGTGA